>QCXZ01000075.1:1341315-1571167 GCA_025024175.1 Rhyzopertha dominica
CTGGACGAAGACTCAAGCAATCTCTGGAGGATGACTAAATCCTGTGGAACAGGCCCGCTCCACGACGAGTACGGCTTGCTGTACACGCCGGAGGATAAAGCCCGAAGCTTTTACCGACTGCATGGAACGCCATTGCAGTCCAACCTTCGAGAACGCGGACCTAGACGACATCGAGTACGCCACCGAGGGCTTCAACGTCAAGGCGTCAGTCGGAGCTATCTTTCTGGACATGGCGAAATCGCTCGACAAGGTATAACATGAGGGATTGATACTCGAGCTATCACATACCGACATGCCAACCGGAATCGGACTTCCTGAGGGACAAACCTCTGTGTGAAGGTCAGCTACAAAAGGTCCTCGGTGCGCACCCCCACATGAGGGATTCCGCAGGGCTCGACGTTTTCGCCGCCGCTGTTCACCGTGTTCACGAGGGACATCCTGAAGACGGAAGCATCAGAACTCGCTATCTACGCAGATGACACCGCTATCTTCACCATATCAGTTGATCCACGTCTGATGACTCCACGTCTTCAGAAAGCCGCCGGCATTCTTTCTGAGCAAACGGAGGAAGCAGCCCGATCGAAACCCATCTTCGATCGCGCTATCCCGTGCCTCTGTTGTCTGCTATACCGCAATAGCAAGTTGATCAGCGACAACGAGCTCTTGATCTACAAGACGATACTGCGGCCGATGATGACGTACGGATGTGCTGCATGGAGTTAAGCATCAGCTAAACACATCAAACGTCTTCACGTTATCCAGAACAAGGTTCTCCGAATGGTCGTCGATGCTCCCTAGTTCGGCAGAGTTCTCAGATACACAGAGATCTCGAAGTTCCTACGATCTAGGAATTCCTCCGAGAAGCAGCAGCCAAGGCATTCCACAAAGCAGACGCCTACGAAAACCCCCTCATTCGTAATCTAAGAGATTACGATGAAGAGGAAGCTCGTACCCACAAGAGGCCCAAGATGATGCTGCTGCAGTAGCTTCTAAGCCTTGTCGACGTCCAAGGGTGCAATACTCGTACTTGGATGGGTTCTTCTACGTAGTTTTCCCCTGAAGGTGTGCATGGAGTAACATCATTTATAGAAATTACCAAAATATAATTTTTTTCTCCGCCACAATCACACGCAATCAGTCCCGACGCGTACGTAGCTAGCGACGCTACTATGATTCACAAAATTACCATTAGTCCGCGTAACAAGTTTTAGTAAAACTTTCTTCGCTGCTAATATTTATATTCCGGCCCCGATGCGCGTTCTACACTGCACTGAACAGTTTTGAAAACCTTACCCTCATAAAGACAGTACTGTTTTGATGTACCTAGAGGTCCAGTCGATCCTGTGGAACGCTCCGCTCCCTCGTCGATCTCCTAGCTAGAGGACGGTCTCTGCTACTGAGGCTGCAACAACTGGTTCCCTGTTCTTCTCCTGGCTCTGGAACTAGTTGCCCCAACTGACGGTCTTAAGCTGCTGCTGGTTGGAGTTCCCACGCTGATGGCATCTAACATGAATTGGAGTACCAGTATCGGAATCCGTCTTTCACTAGTAATCTGTCTTATTTTCTTTCTTATTACTTTTCTTTGATGGAAACGTAAACCTGTATGGGCGCTTCGTAATCGTAGGTATTTTCTCTGTAATAATTCTATGCTTGACCATATTTGTAACTTGTTAACATTTCGTTTTCTTTACAAAACTAATCTGAATATCGGTCCAGAAATTCTAAAACCAAATATATTTTGGGCGTAATTATTGAAACGCTCCCAATTCAAAAGAATTATCTTCCCGTTCTTTTCCGTTAAATTTGCAATACGTTAACAGTTTTTCGTGTTTTCCCGACCGGGTATGTTTGCCGACGCTACTCCTAAAGTTCAGTTCTCCTTTGAAGTTTTCAGAAACGAATTCAAATTCAAAATTCGTATTAAACACTTTTCGACTTCATCCGTAATTACTCTATAGCTGCCATTATTACTCCGTTTATTTTTACTTTATATGGTTCCTTTATAATTTCTTGACCCTCTAATACCTCAGCTAATTTCCCATAATACGTAGCTTCGCATTTCGCCGATATCTCCAAGTCCTCAGTTAACTAAGCGTTTATTTCTTGATTTTTTCCTTGTCCACAGGTTTTCTTTCTTCCCATGCTTTAACCTTTTCCGTTTGTAGTAATTCAATTTCCTTTAATTCCGCTTCGCTTTGTCATTAAGTTTGAAGTAGCCTTTTTGATCACCCTCCGTATTCTTTTTCTTAACACCCGGTTTCAGTCTACCAACTCCACTAGACCAATCTGTTTCATCTAAAGTATACTTTTCGTCTTCACTGATTCCTCCGCAAATCTATTCTTGTGTAACGACTTCAATACCGTTCACGTTAACCGCGATTTACTAACCCCCATAAATCGTTTTCTTCTTAAGCACAACCATCCACTTTTCTATTAATCTTTCTATCAATAAAATCTTTATTATTCACTTCATTAACACGTATTTCATCACCACTGTGATCCGCAACACCTGTTATCTCGTTACTCCCCACAATTTTTTCACATATCCTCGATATCCTCACCGATGTCCTCACTAACACCACATACTTCTATCTTATCGTAATCAACTGTCATATTTTTCCTATTCGGCACCGCCTACTTTAGGGCAGTACGGTCCTGCACCTCAGAATTCCGATCCTTCTGTAGTCTTCGAGAATTCTTTCTTAAGTGGTTTGATCGCCCGTTCTTGGCACACTTCTGTTTCATCATGATAACTAGGCTTCCTTGCACTATTACCGTTCAGAAAATTGCGAGCCTTAATTCTAACTCATTAGCTTCCCTCACGGACATCGAAAGCTTTTCTCTAAATTCGCGGGTCCGCTTTTCCTTGACTAAATTCCGTATTCGCGTAACATAGACCCTTAACTTCAGCTTCATCATAATTGGGCATAAAATCCATACTAATACGGTCCTGAGTTTTTGGAAACCTGAACATCCCTCACGGGCCTCGCGAGACCATTATTATAATCCGCCGTACCGGAGTTCCTTGATTTAAAATTTCACGATAACTTCTGACTTCCCCTCGTTACTACCACTTTTCACCTACTGCTACGTCATCCTTTCTCGCAAAGCGTTTAATCTTATCATAACTTCTGATATCGTTAGCATAATTTCCTTACTATCGCTAACTACCTCATCATTTCTTTGTAAAACGCTTTTAAACCTCCCATCGTCCATTGTATTATCGTATCTCCGCGCTGTGTCGCTTTTCACCCCATTATTATTACTTCTTGTCTATGTAACATCAATACTAAAACCTTTGCCCATCATTAGCTTAAGTATTTCATTAGCCCATTCCTCCAAAACATTTTTTCTAAAATAAATTTTCAAGTTCTCTCCTAAGAAATCTCTACCTAAGATTCCATCACACTGTAGCGGTAATTCATCCTCACAAACTACAAATTTTTGGCTGACGCTAACAAACCGCTTTGTTATTTCAACACCCTAATCAGCTTCACCCAAAACTGGAATACCGTGGCTCATACCTCTCAGTCCGATTGACTCGTTGCATCTTTCAGTCAAGATGCTTTTGATAACTGAAACAGCTGATCCAGTATCTATTAATTATTTACACAAGACTCCAGTTATAAATAATTTGATACTATATGCAATTTCCGTTTCATCCAATTCTGAATTTCCTGCTACAGATTTTATTTGGCAAGAAAGAAGATACTTATAGTGCTCTAAATAGTGTTAATAAGTGATTTACATGTGTAGTGAGTGCTCGGTAGTGATTGTTATTATATTAATAGGTGATTTAGTGTGTGTGTGTGTATGCGTAGTGAGTGCAAGTGAATGTGCAATTATAATTATCCAGTGATGAAGTGATAATATTTTTTAAGAGAAGATACTATTCCCAGGGAGGTTTTGGAGGCAGACTGGACAAGCTTTTTTTACAAATGTGTGCTGATTTGAAACCTGCAAAGGATCGCAACTTAAAAGATTAGAATTTGGGAAGCTCCATTTTAGTTTGGATTGGGAGCTACCGTTTGCGGCGTGGTTGGGGCCGCAGACAGTTCTTCACATACGTGGAGGTCAGTGAAGACTGAAGAGGAGGGCTGAAAGTACATACATGGAGATTATGCTAAAGCAATCAATTTTAACACATCCCTTGGCTTGAACCGGCAAGAAAGAAGATAGAGTGTTCTAAAAAATATTTAGTGGTAGTGGTTGTTTTTGTGATAAAATAGGTGATTAGTGCTTTTTTTATGCATAGTGAGTGCAAGTTAATGTGCGTGATGAAGTGTATATTACTTCCACATCCAAAGGATGGGAAGTACTTTATCGCGAAAATAATTTTTAATTTCTCAATCGCTTTAAAATGGTCGAAAACGCAAAATGCAAAATTTGAGCAAAAAAAATATCTTGTCTGTATGTCTGGTTTTCTGTATGGACGCGATAACTTCCCGAAACTTAACATATGCACTTAAAATTCGGCATACACATAAATCCCAACTACCCAAAGCCACCTTTTGGTTTTGGGGTAAGTAGGGTATCGGGAACGAGTAAAATTGGGGGGGGGTAACCACCCTTTTTGATTTTTTTTGTTTAGTATGTGATTAGTAGTATGATAGCGAGTATTATTCGTCCTTATAAATTTTCGGTGCAGCAAACTATTTAGAAGATATTAGCAAAAACGCGTTACATATTAAAAAAACGGTTTTTAGTAAATATCTCCGTAAATACTTAATATATTCGAAAAATGAAGAATATGCCATCAGATAGGAAATAAAATTTCCCACAAAAAGTGTTTTAAACATTTTTTCCAAAATTTTAGCATTATCCAAATATTTTCAAAAAACGTATTTTGTACGTTGTCCATACGATTTTCCTAAAATTTTAGTATATAATAAAAAATCAAATTTCTGATCGTAAAGTACTCTTGCAACTTTTTTTTCAGGTAATAATTTTCGAGTTTACCGATTTTAGAAATTTATGTATATATCCTGATATCACGAGAACCGTTTGTCTTAGAAAAAATGTCTAGAGAGAAAAAATCCTCAATTACTGATTACTGAACTTATAGTACGAGAAATAAAAGCGTAAATGTCATTTTTACAATTGGATGCGGAGGTATTGATTCTATTTGCAGCGGTTTTTTGTAAGAGAACACACTATTACCAGAGAGGTACGGAGGGGACGGACGAGCATCTGCAAAAGATTATGCGGAAGGCAGACAGCGAAGAAGATACTTGCAGTGCTCCGTAGTGGTTGTTTTTGTGTTAAAATAGGTGATTTAGTGTGTTTTTATGCGTAGTGAGTGCGAGTGAATGTGCAAGGTGCTGTGATGAAGTAACAATATTTAAAAAGAAGATAACTGCTTCCAGGGAGGTACGGAGGGGACAAACACGTACAGCAAGATTATGCTGAAGCAGTCAACCAGTTAGTGAGGTATTCCGTTTGGATGGCAGACTACTGGACAAGCTTTGTTCCCAATTTCATGGTAACAATATGTGCACTACATCTTATCTACGTCCTTTGTATTCAACAATATATGAAATCTGGCAATGATCACAATTTTAAGGATTAGAGTTTAGTCGTATTATAGGGAAGCTCCATTTTGGTTTGGATTGGGAGCTACCGTTTGCGGCGTGGCTGGGGCCGCAGACAATTCCTCTTCACATGCCTGGGGGGCAGTGAAGAGCGAAAAACAAACTATTACGRGGGAGGATCGCAAAGTTTTAGTCAAATAATTAATCGGGACCGCATAGTAGCGATAAGACAAAATAATGTCGGAGATGCCCATGGCGGCAATAGGACTAATTTCCAAAACTCTGGACCGTAATTCCTTGGATTTTATGGACAAATATTATGAAGCTGAAGATAATGATTTATGTTATGTGAATATGGAATTTAATCAGGGAAACGCGATCCTCGCATTCAGAGAAAAGCTTTCGATGCCCGCAAGGGAAGCTAAGAAGTTTAAAATTCAGGCTCGCAATTTTCTGAACGAAGACTACAGAAGAATCGGAATTCTGAGCTGCAGCACAATGGATAATAAGGAGATAATAATTGTTGTGGACCACAATGGTGATGAAATACGTGTTAATGAAGTCAATAATAAAGGTTCTATTGATGACGTTATTTAAACAGAAGAGACTGTTTCCAGGGAGGTACGGAGAGGACAAGCATCTGCAAGAGATTATTCAGAAGCAGTCAATCTTAACACATCTCTTGGCTTAGATTGGCAAGAAAGAAGATACAAACAACAAGTTACTGAGGTATACCGTTTGGATGGCAGACTACTGGACAAGCTTTGTTCCCAATTTCGTGGTAACGATATGCTCTACATCTTATCTAATTCAACCCATCCCTTGCCTTCAACAGGAGATAATATGAAATCTGCCAAGAATCGCAATTTTAAAGATTAGAGTTTAGTTACATTTTTTGGGAAGCTCCATTTTGGTTTGGATTGGGAGCTACCGTCTGCGGCGTGGTTGGGGCCGCAGACAGTTCCTCTTCACATGCGTGGAGGTCAGTGAAGAGGAACTTTGAAATTACCTGTCGAATACACAAAAAAAAACGGAGTTATGGGCAAAGCTCTTAACGACAATTACAAGGAAGGATCACACATTTTTTGGGAAGCTCCATTTTGGTGTACCATGGACAATAACAAGTAACAATATTTAAACAGAAGATACTACTCCCAAGGAGGGACGCAGGGGACAAGCTTCTACATGGTGATTATGTCGAAGCAGTCAATTCCATTTGGATGGCAGACTACTGGACTTTGCACCTGCATGTTTAACTATGTATATTTTTACAGGATTAGGTGACCTGGACCAGGCCTTCAAAGCAGCACATTTTTATGTTTAAATGACTTTTTCTGTTACAGTTTCATCTACTTCTCTAGCCTTATAGGTTGTATAGATATCAGTGGAAGTGGACCATAGGAGACCGAAGAGGGGATGACGCAGCATTTATGGCCAAATACTGTAAGTATTTTGTGTTTAAAGTAGTCAAACTTCTAAAATCAATTTTGAATCATTCATGTCATAACATATAATAAATAAATTTTTGAATGGTTGAAGAATAAATTCTCATTTGTATGATCACTTTCATGTCTAGAAATTAAATTCAAAATTATCCATTCTAATTTTCTTTTTTCTGTTTGTTACAGGAAGTCTTATCGTGGGGGGTAAGACTGCATGATGCAGTATTTGGCCGGGTGAGTGCTACTTATAGTTTTCTATTTATCTACAAGACATACCAAATGTGCAAAGTATTTATTATTTTCGAAATCCAATCGCGGAATTTGGTTTTAAGAGGTGGGAGGGTTTTTATATACAGGCAAGTATCAACTTTTCTAGTAACTAAAATGTGTTTCTTCCAGCTTAGTCGGTTTCGGTAGCAGACTACGGGGTCTGTTCGCGTTATTAGGTCGGTAGTGTAATCAGCAGATGCTGTTCGCTCTAAAAATGAGAAGTTTAGTTTACGTTTCGTTTCCGTTAGTGCGGGGTCTTTTTTGTTGCTAGTTCATAAACGTTGGTGACTCAAGTATCGCGTGTGGTTCAAAATTTAACTAATTCACTCGATTAACATAAATAATAGTGCTGGACTTTTATTTCTGGTGCACCGAGGGACAAGAGGATTAGAGGAGCTACGTCATGTGGCCAAATACTGTAAGTTTCTGTCTGAATTATTATTAACTTTTCTGTCTAGATCATTTCTTGGATTTTACAACAAAAAAAAACTGCCTTCGTATATTTAATTTCTCAACAGACGTTCTCTTTTGTTACAGGAAGTCTTATCGTGGGGGTAAGACTGCATGATGCAGTGTTTGGTCGGGTGAGTGCATTTCCTATGATTCCTTTTTGTTTGTAGTTTTAGTCGACTTTGCACATTTGGTATTTTCTTATTTTTGGGTGGGTGGGAGAAGTGACAGTGCTCTTCCATAGTTTATTGTTATTCAGTGAAGAAGTGACTTTATTTAAATAGAAGAGACTGCTCCCAGGGAGGTACGGAGGAGACAAACATCTACGTGGAGATTATGCTGAAGCAGGCAACGTGTTATAGAGGTATTGCGTTTGGATGGCAGACTACTGGACAAGCTTCGTTCCTAATTTTGCGGTGACTATATAATTCTACCCATCGACTGTCTTCAACAAGATATGAAATCTGGCAAGGATAGCAATTTTAAAGATTAGAGTTAAGTCACATTTAAGGGAAGCTCCATTTTAATTTGGATTGGGAGCTACCGTCTGCGGCGTGGTTGGGGCCGCAGACAGTTCCTTTTCACATGGGTGGAGGTCAGTGAAGAGGAGGTCCGAAGGTACCTGTTGAAAGCACGAAAACGAAGTTATGGGCAGAGCGCTTAACGAGAATTGCGAGGAAGGATCGCACATTTTTTGGGAAGCTCCATTTTGGTTTGGATTGGGAGCTACCGTCTGCGGCGTGGTTGGGGCCGCAGACAATTCCTCTTCACATGCGTGGAGGTCAGTGAAGAGGAGGTCCGAAGGTGCCTGTTGAAAGCACGAAAATGAAGTTATGGGCAGAGCGCTTAACGAGAATTGCGAGGAAGGATCGCACATTTTTTGGGAAGCTCCATTTTGGTTTGGATTGGGAGCTACCGTCTGCGGCGTGGTTGGGGCCGCAGACACTTCTTCGCATGCATGAAGGTCATTGAAGATTGCTTTTTAAATAAAAGAAAGAAGAAGAAGAAATTCTTGGTGTACCGTGGACCATGATGACCCTGCTTTTATCCAGTGATCAAGTGGCATTATTTAAAGAGAACTGTATAAACTAGTGTTCAGCTGTAAATGAAACATTAATATTTAATTAGTTAAAATTTGTCAAATTTATTATTCAAAACAAAATATATTTATTTCTGTTTAAGTCTTTATAAAGTGTTATTATTTCAAATCAATATCTAGTTATAGTAAACTTGTGCATAATAACATGCAGGGTGTTCTAGTTAGAATAAGAAAGTTAGTGCCTACAGCGCTATTATTGACCACCCTGTATATGCGTGCATAACTTTATGTTTTAGAGAATTTGAAACCAATTCACTTTACTTCATAGATTTTTTCGTATTTTTAATACTTTAGGAGATACAGAAGAAATACGTAGTAAGGGAACTTCCTGACTTCCTGACAGAAGGTGACGTGATTTTTTAAAATCTTTATTGATACAACTATAAAGAAGAAGAACGATAGGTTCAGATAAACATTATTTATTGGAATATAGAATACAATAAACGAAACTACTAAAGCTATTCTTATGGAACGTAATATCTGATGTAGATCAGGTTAGACGCGTATTCTACTATCACAATTTACAAATTAAGCTTTGGACAATGATCGGCATCCATCCGTAACTCCAGTTACTTTTCTTACAGTACCAGGGAACTCTTATGGATGCTAGCAGCACTAGTGGTTACTTTCTCTTCTTCTTCTTCTACTTCAACATTCCTATGAGTCCGTCGTTTAGCTGACCTGCTTAGATTTCTACTTGCTTCATCAGATACGTCGATTTTGAAGAGTTCCGAGATGGTATCATCCACGTCATAATAGTTGTTCAGGTTATAACACACCTTCGAATTGAAATCTCCTTGCAGTATGTATTGCCCAGAACCTTCAAGTTCCATGTCCACTTTGTCTTTGTAGTAGTCCAAAATGCCATAAGGACTAGACAGATTCGTTAGCTTGACGTTCCAAGTGGCGTAAGGACTTAATAAGAAGTTGCCGCTGTTCAGCTTGTCGTATACCATATTAGTGGTAATGGGATAACCGTTTGCGTCCTTTTCAAACGAGTAGATGAGAGTTTGGGGATCGCTACCTATTGTGTAGAATTTTTCACCGCAACGATAAGCCGAATCGCCCAGATGGGTCATCTCGACTTGGAAATTGAGGAGGGCCTTCTCCAAGCCGTCTTGCAACGCGTCTTGCTTTGCTTTGAAATGGACACCTGCCACTTTAGTCTTGACGGCGTTATAGTTGAAGCCATCCAGAATACCTGCCTTTATGGTTATTTGGTTCCCAGAGAACAGTTGAGAGATTGTTTGTTGATTAAGTTGGTTTCCCCAAATCATGAAAGGACCATTTTTGTTGGTACAGGTGAACTTAACATCGCTGAATATGTACTTGTCGTACTCGCCGATGGTGACTTCGTTTTCTTCTAACTTGGAATACATTTTTCTCAGTTTCTCCCCAGTTTTTGCTGAGGGAAAAAACAAAATTGTTTAGGTATAGATTAGGTACATAATCCAACCTTTTGCAAGCTAATCTTTATGGTCTGTTTATTCTGTGTAGTACATTATCTAGATTTCAGGAATACTCGTGTATTTCGAAATCCTTAGTTGTAGACAAACAGGAAAAGATAGTCTACGTTAGATAACAGATCTTCATTTCATCATAAAAACACGTGTACGTATTTTCAGTTCTTCCTTAGCCACGTAGAGAGAGAGAGAGAGAGAGAAAGAGAGAGAAGTCGTACACATGAATTCGCGTTAGCACTGACAGAAAATATTTATGTTATTAGGATTGTCCATATCAAGGGGTTATATTAGTTTAATTACTAGAAACAATATGTAGTGACAGCGATCATTCAGAAAACATATTATCTAATATTGTCAGAAAAGTTGACGGAATATAACTTAAACCACAGGTCTTTAAAGAAAAGAAGTCCCTTTATGTATAACTTTATGTACACTTCATTGGCCTTGTTTCATTAACTTATTTATCTACACCGATATCTCCAAAAACATCACAGCTTTTCTTCAGTTGGTACCCAGATGTACGGAGTAGAATGATCAGATATAACTCGCTGCACGGTTCTGTAGATACCCTCTGGTAAGTCCCCTTGGACTATAGCTGCAAGAAAAATATCTTTCAAGTTGTCGTAGATAAGAATAAGATGCCAGATTTGAAGCAGAACGCTATTTTTAAAGGTAAATCGAACAACCGAATTCTACACGAAACTATCACACCTCATGTAACATTTTATCAAGGATTTCTCAAGAGTCCTATTTTGGGACCCATGTTTTTTGTATTTATATTTCTTTCAACTAATATATTGGTGGTTACCATAAATACTCATATATGTACTTATCACGTATCATTATACAGAATGTTTCATGAATGATAATGACCCTGACGAATTAAAATTGCAACCCAAAATACATTCTCATTGGTTATTTTACATAATGGTTTTATTTAAAAAATAAATTGGGAATCCATGACGACTATGCGCTATGGTTCCTGTCACTGTATTTATTAAAAGTTAAAATGTATTCAAATGATGAAAAAACAGATATGATTTTGATTTATGGTGAATGCAAGAAAAATGCTCCCGCTGCTGCCCGTTTATACAGACAACGTTTTCCAAAAAGAAAAGCTCCTGCTGATACGATTTTCAAGATACTTGAATTAACTTAAAGAACAAACTGGCCACCACCGGAAAAGTCAAGAGAAAGAACAGCAACAGGCCCTGACAATGAAATTAGAGTATTGGAAATGATTGACAAAAATCCTCATATTAGTCAAATGGTTATTTCTCAGATGAAGCAAGATTTTCTAATAATGGTGGAGTTAACAAACATAACATGCATTATTATGCGCAACAAAATCCAGGTTGGATTCGAGGAGATTTTCAAACTATCTACTCGATGAATGTCTGGTGCGGAATCAAATTGTTGGGCCTTATTTTTTTCGCGATAGTTTCAACGGCAATACTTATCTAAATTTTTTAAGAAACATTTTACCAGTGGTTCCAACAAGACGGGGCACCTGCGCATTATCATAGAATAGTGCGAAATCATCTTGATTTGGTTTTGCCTAACGGATATGGATAGGAAGAGGTTCAATTAATCCTTGGCCACCGAGAAGCCCGGACCTTACTCCTTTGGATTTTTTTCTGTGGGGAATGGTAAAAGAGCAAGTATACCAAACACCAATTGAAAGTGTAGAACATTTAGAAAATAAAATACGCGATGCATGTAGATCCATCACTCCAGAAATGTTAATGCATGWTAAAAGATCGTTTTGGGCACGAATTCAAGCTTGTGAAAACAGCGGATGGCAACATTTTGAGCATTTATTAGATTAATGTTATTGAATAAACATTTTTCAAAAATAAAATTTATTTTACAATACAGAATTTACTTAAAGCAAATGATTGAAGTTTATGTCAAAATTTACGAATTTATACAGCTCTACGTTTTATATTTTTTAAGACGATGAAAAATTATTTATGTACCTCTGCGAATGCATTTTGGGTTCCATTTTTAATTTCGTCAGGGTCATTATCATTCGTGAAACATAATCTTGTTTTCTTTTATTACAAATAAATAGTAAGTAGTAAACATGCTACGTTTTCATTTTTGCGGAGACCAAGTACGAAGCTAATGGCTGTGTTTTACCAAATATTATCATCTTACATTACCTGTTATATTCTTTCCAAACTCAGTTTCTGTCATTTGCACCAAGTTGCACATTTCTTTAGCTTCTCGTTCGGACATACGCTTATTCATTTCCCTAAAATCAATTCATTTATTAACTTTAATATATTTCAGATATATTTTCGTCATACTTACAGTATTGAACATATCGATTTAGGTTTTATAAGTATCGTAATTGGATAGATACGGATTGATTCCATTTGACCTATAACATTCTTGTTAAGATTTAATAAACAGTGTTTACCCTGCAAAAACCAATATTTAGTTAGAGGAGTGATGTGGTGGGTTCTAATAGTGCGTACCTCTTGTGAAAGCTTTCTAATACAATCAACACACCACGATGAGTTTTCTTCCAGTGCAACGTTGACGAAATCGGTCATATTTTGACTGCTCCTGCTGTTCCTTGAATGCGCAGCACACTGCCCAAATTTATCCGAAAGTTCCAGTAGCAAATCTTCTCGTATTCTGTCTTTCAACAGCCCCAAAATGACCACTGGTCTTGGTCCATCCACAAGGATCTGTTTCACTGGTTCATAATACGGATTGGTGTTGTCGTGGTCTGCAAAGGAAACTAACGTTAAAAACATCCTCAGTGTATATATCTGTCTTTGGCTTCTAATACAGGAAGGTGAAATCTATTTCACCCAATAAAGTTTTTAGTACAGAAAATTGGACCTCATCGATATAATTAAATTAAGCTTCATGGTATGGGAGGATATCTTTTTAAACATACTTCTTCGAGTTGTCAGTGTTTATCAGTTTACCGCTTCTTGTTCTTAAATGCATTTTATTTAGATTTTGTATTAGTGTTTTCCATTTCTCTAGTATGTCAAGTGTAAACGATATACGTCATTATATAAATCTCTTAAATAATTTTGGTAAATATGAGGACATTTTTACTGATTTAAACTTATAGTTTTACCCATATGAATTATTACGTAGTCTGCTTTAAAACGTCAAGTAAATATAGATATGAAGTAATGTGAAATTGGAAAAGACAAATACACAAGTAGTGGAATTACAAAATCTATCGTCTCAAGAGCAAATAAATGCTACCCGTTTAAATACTGTATCAGCCAAACGCTATTCATGGAAGATAAAGCACAAAGAATTGATTTTTGTAGGTGATATATTATTCAATGTAGTTAAGAGGGAAACCATAATTCTACCATTGTAATTCGTTATTTCCAAAMACAGTTTCACAATATTAATAATAATMATACTCTTTATTGTCCAACGGTATACACCAATTACAGGACAATTATTCTATAAGTCCAGACAAACAGACAATATAAAATTACCCTACAAAACAAACCCCACTCAACAACTGTCTGCTTGATAACAAAATATCGTCTGAGTTTCCATAACAATTAAAATTAGTGCACATGAGATTCACGGGAGCTCTCGTCATAGTACTACTCTTAGCCACAGTACAATAAAAAAGCGGTATGTGTTTGCTAGAAATACTCGTAATACAAAAATTAATTTTAGACAGTAGCAAAGAACAATCAATGTTATTATGTAATATATCATAAAAAATGCTATACTTATTTTAACTCATCTGTGCAAAAGAGGTTCAAAATCAAACATATTTAATAGAGGCACCATATGCTCTATACCCCTCTCAGGGTATACACCATGTATTTAAAAAACAAATACTTTAAGAACCGTCTCTTTACCCTTTCCAACGCCTGTATATGACAATTATAAATTAGATTATAATAATAATAATAAAGTAATAAATAGCTCTCTAGCAATAGCAAAGGTTTGCAATAGGCCATACAAGAGGCATGACGTATTAGTTAGAAGAACACTTTGTAAAACAACAAGAAGTATATTTAAATAGAACAAAACGGAAATCTTTTTAACAATTGTTTTAAATGCTGAATACCTGTATGCTATAATAAACTGTTATTTCTGCGTTTCATTAGTATTTAATTGGTTAATAGTATATATACTGTAGTTAATCACATAATCCTAAATATAGTACGTCAGAAATAAAGCGAATTATTAGTTATAGCGAGATAATATTCCAAGAATTCTAGATATAAAAATTGCGTTATACGACATCCTATTCTGCATAAAAAGTTATCTTGTCACATAGGCTTAGAGCCAAAAATGTACCCTTCAATATCACCAAAACTGTCTATCAATAATCTTCTCCACTATCTATACCTGCAACACGAAAACAATGTACTTTTTCTTGCCTAATTGTGAAGATTTTTCTTAGATGAATGACATCAAATTACAACAGATATACCTAGGAAATGGCAAAAACGTTTTGATTATTTGTCTGCTCATTTACCTTCAAGGCTATCGTAGGAACCACTGGTGTTCACTTGAGTGTACTTGATTGTCCCAAATCGTCTCGAAAAGCTCGAACTTTTTCTCCTCTCACCTACGGGCTGAAATCTCCAAAATAAAATCATCTCAGCCAATTTTTGAGTCCTTACCTGGTGGAGACAAAACTTCACGTTCCTATCTTTGGCCGCCATCTTCCTTTGTATCCTCGCTTTCGATGGTATGATCCCACTGCGTTTTCCGCGGTCCATGGCCAACCACCATTCTCTATCACCAGCGTTGATGACATGCAGTATGTCTCCACGATAGAAAGTCAAGCCTTTCGATGGAAGATCGGAGTCTTTTGTTGGATCGTAATCGAAATATGCTCTGTAAAATTCAAATTCATTGACTGTTTTTCGGACAATGATTGCTGCGTGCAACTCACTTCACGTAAAACGATCTTTTGAGCGACAATTTGAAGAACGTGCTTGGATTGGATAGGGCGATCTCCCTTCTGATTTCGTCTATTTTTAACTGGTATCTGTTGAAGTCGTGTGGGCGATACTGCACTACAAGTTTAGCAGTCTTGTTTGGGCCCTGTCAACAAATAAAGAAAAAAACATCGCAATATAATGATTTTGTGGAAATGTGCACTTCACAAATAGCTCTTATAATAAGTATAATAAATCTTTTCCTACAAATATAATACCGCCTTGTTTACTACTGATAAATATGGATCCTTAAACAAACTTGTTATAAAAATGATACCAGTTATTGGATATTGAACCATATTGGATCGCTAAAAACCATATAGATTGTTTTATGAAACAGCTTTATAAAATTCAGGAGCAATATTAAATTTGTCTCTGATTGGTACCTATTTTTATGTACCTTGATTATTTTGGCAGCTTCCTCATGAGGCATATCAGAAAGATCTACGTCATCAAAACTCAAAATCTGATCTCCTCTTCTAAGTTTTCCGTTAGCGTGAGCCGGCCCTCCAGGTAGAATTAGAGATATGTAGATGGGTTCGTCATATTCTCCACCAACGATGTTGAAACCAAGTCGATTTTCACTGTCCCTTTCTAGTATGACCGTGCGTATATCCCTGGAAGAAAAATGAATTTGATGGAAGCGAAACATTTTTCCATTAGTATTTTTAATTTCTATGTGTGAGTTTTATTTTCTAAAAGAAGATATACCGTATAGAAGTCACCAACACTTTTAATCTAACTTCAGTACTGATCATGGTTCCAACGAAGATATCGGTCGTGGAAGCCTTAGATAAGTTTGGAAGCCGGTTATTTATAAAAAAAACAATATTCAGAGCATTATGAATACATAACATTGTCCAAAAATCACTTCTTTTGATAATATTATATTGGTGTTGCTTTCCAGTCATTGGGTTACACAAAAATTATGCTTTGAAAGTGTATATAACATAATTATTAGGAAGAAATGGTTTAGATATATTTTGTAAATTATATCAAAAAGCTTGAAGCTAAAACTGAGGCAAACATTGCAGCACTAAAATTTTGTTTTCTTCGCGAAACTTGGATTTTTTTCAAAGGGGTAAATAAGTGAACGTGGCAAGAAAACTCAATATTTTCTTGTAGATCAAAAATCGGTGACGGGAAAAGATAAATCAAACTCTAACAATTACTTCTTTTTAGTATCCTGATCGCAATTTCAGTGACAAACCAACAGCTTTTTTAATATTTTAATGAAAATTTAGAAGTTTCCTGATAATGCTTGACCAACGAGTTTAGTAGCTTACCTGGACCCCCAATAGAGTTTATAGACAAAATTAAGAACATTAAACCTGAAGAGGATGAGTTATTGGTCTCATATGGTGTAACATCGCTATTTCCTAATATACCTATAGATATAGTGCTGAAATACCTTGAGAATCTACTAATGATTAATGACATCGATACTATCAAAATTCTTTCAAAAATAAAAACCAATATTCCCTCACTTATGTTTGTGTTACGTCAATTATGTTTCTGCTATCTTTGATACCAATAAATATAACATCAAACTACTACCAAAAATAATTCGGGAAATCCGAAATATAAAGTAGACGAAAAAGACAAGGCAGGCATTTACCAAATACAATGTAGTTCTTGTAATCTTAAATATACAGGGTGATCTGTATAAGCCCCTGCCAAACTTGAACATATGAATAATGACGAGTAAAAAATGTCATATGAGCATATGTCCTTTTCCTTTTAGTTTAGAAGTTATAAGCATTTACAACATTTACAATTGGAAATTCCCCAGGTACCCTTGAATCTTTATGTGGGAATTTACCTAAGTTGGCTTTGAATGACTACTTAATTGTCAAATCCATATTTATTTGTCAAAATCACAACGGTTTTTCTGAGTTAGCAATTACATATGGATTTTCGACTGTGGAATATGTAGACATTATTTACACCTGTGGAATAATTAATGGTAATACTCGACGTGCAGCATGAGAATATGGACGTAGATTTCCAAATCGCCACCAACTTGCTAGCTCAGTTTTTAGTGCATCATTTTGCCGACCCCATGAAATAAATGTACAAAATGAAGAAAATGTTGCAGATGCTATTTACCTTAAATAAAGAGGTCTTACATCCTTATCATCGTCAAAGTGTACAAGCACTACATCCTGAAGATAACCAGCAGCGATTAGAATCTTGCCAATGGATTCTTCAGCAAAATGCACGTAACCCTAATTTTATTTCACTTGTTCTTTGGTCAGATGAATCGTGCTTTACTCGAGATGGCATAACAAACTTCCATAATGAACATGTATGGTCTTTGCAAAATCCCCATGCCATAATTTTCCAAATCATTGAATTGGTAATGATTTATCAGGTGGAGATTACCTACCAATCGCGAGCAATTGATACAAGGAATAATAAATGCAAGCCATTTGATAAGAAACGATCCAAATTTTGTACAGGGCGTAACACGGTCTTTATTTCGAAGATGTGACGCTTGTATTTTAGCGGAAGGTGGTTATTTTGAGCAGTTTTTATAATTTATATTTAGATTTTTATTAATTCTAAACTAAAAAAAATGACATACATATGTTCATATAACATTTTGTACTTAGAATATCATCATTATTCATTTGTCCAACTTTGGCATAGAGCTTAGAGGTTACCCTTATTGGGCAGACCAGGCGTGCCATTGGAGTTAGATTTAAAGAGCATTTATCACATTTCAGGTTTAGGTGGTTTGATGATAGGTCACTATATTAAAAACACATCCCACTAAAACTTGTAAAGCCTTAAAACTGTTATAGTTAAATTCCTAATAGAATAGAATAATGTTTATTTGGTGCTAGAAACATTACAGTTTATACACACGTCAAGATAAAAAATTGAACATTTAACATATACACATATACTACAAGTAAATATTAAGACATATTTTCACAATTAAGACAAATCTTGGACAACAGAAAAAAACTCTTCTTTACTGTACAGAGGTTTCGATAAGGGAAATGCCTTCAGCTCATTTTAAATGACATTATATTCAAAGAGCGTATACGTGAGGGAAGACAATTAAAATATTGGATACCAACACCTTTGCATTTATCTATGCGATCATATTTATCTATTAAATCTTTATTTCTCCTGGTCCCATGCCTCTGACTATCACAATGCTGTCCATACTTTCCCAGTTCTCGTTTTGTAGGACACAATATTTACAACACAAATAGTGCGTACAGTGTTAGAATTTTTAATTTAATAAACGATGACCCTCACAGCTTTTTTCTACATTAAAAATAAATGATGCAAATGGCAGGCAGCTGCATTTCCCCAGTTCGTTATTCCGTAAGACATACATGAATGAAAAAGGGCGAAATAAGTGAGTTTTGCATTATCACTGCCCAATAAAGTAAAAGGCCAGATTCCGACAAAGGTAGTCAGTGTGAGTAAGAGTCTCATCAAAGTAAATTCCTAAAAATTTAAC
Organism: Rhyzopertha dominica; assembly: GCA_025024175.1. Classification (NCBI taxonomy): domain Eukaryota; kingdom Metazoa; phylum Arthropoda; class Insecta; order Coleoptera; family Bostrichidae; genus Rhyzopertha; species Rhyzopertha dominica. The sequence continues at coordinate 1,360,007 of QCXZ01000075.1, forward strand.
GTTTTGGCAAAAACATTTACTCGTATCAATATCCGCAGGACGGCTAGTGCTTTTGAATATAATGTTCACATATTTTTTTTCATAAACAACTCGTTTGCACTAAACCATAGTTTAGCTKTCATGGTCATGTTATCCGCTTAGATGCAAAATTAGAGTCATCGGCAAATAATATAGGTTTTAGATCCTTGAACATGGCTCGGCAAGTCATTTATATTAATCAGAAACAGAAGTGGACCGAGGACAGAACCTTGCGGTACCCCTCCAATAATTGTTTGCTTCCGACTGTCAAGTACCTGTTGCGTCCTGTTTTTTTTTAAATATGATTCAAACAAATTTAAACTGGTACCTCGAATACCATAAAAGTATAATTTATCCAGAAGTATATCATGTGAAACACTTAATTTCTCATTAAAATAACACCTTCGACATGGTTATACAGTGAAACAATTAACATTTCCTTATGCTAATCAATTTTTAACCAAAAAGACACTTACTGAGATCCGTTTTGACTGATCTGTGTAGACATATCCACAATCCTGGGCCTAGATCTTTCACAAACGGCAGACAACAACGGCAATCCCGGCGACATTTCCTCACTTGATTGTACTCGAACGATTGAAACAAAAATGCCGTGGCGAAAGTGCATTTGCAGCCCATTAACCAGGTAAAATGACAACCCCATCAGCTGGTCGGGGTGGTGTGATTAGGCTAGCCCATTTGCGTAAAATCTTAATCGCTGGGGTGACGTAAGCGCCTTGGAATTGCCTGAAGTTCCAAGTACTACGGATTAGTGTTGCAGGTAGAAGGTAAATGTGTCAACAGTTTTGGCTGGTGAAAATAAATGTATTTACCTGTCAGATATCAGTTGCTGGAAATTTTGTTTTATTCGAATAAAGATCGAACAATGGCTGTTACTTTTGAATAACCAAATTTTTTCACACCTCTAAATAACAAATTAATATCATCGTGATTTGGTATTTTAGGATATTATTATTTTCGGTTTTCTTCAGAACTACTAACAGTAGTTGATATATTGTTAAATTTGGAATTGGATTGAGTTTTATAGGTGATTGCAGTTTCACGAATTGATAGTTTGATGTCGCATAGATTTCTAGTGATAAAATTTTGTTCCGAAGTGCAACGTCTTCTCAATTTTTGCAGGTGTCATTCATTTTTTTGCAGTATTAAACATATAAGTTTTTACAGACAGAAAAAATACTTCCAATTTATTCTACGAGAGGGAAGCATAAAAAGAAAAGATCCATTTGTAGATGTGTTGAACCTGTTTCTGGTACAAAAAATGCATTCTGACAAAATATTATTACTCTTACTAATAGATTTCGAATCTTAGACATTCACTAGGCTTTGCAATAAAAGCTTATTTTTGGGGCATAAATCTTTGTAGCAGAACTTAGCATTTTGACTCTAATTTGACATGCATTTGTTGTCACATGATGGAAATTTATGCATTATAGGCTTCCAAGAACCAGTTAAGAAGTTAGTAATTTACATATTTCCAAATTTAACACGAAGAACCATATTTGCAGCTTTCACTTTGTTAGCTAACTTTGCATAGTCACAGTTGTGAAGGAGAAAAAGTTATTTTTGATTTTTGAATTTTCTAAACAAGTTACAGCAATTTGCGGTTTAATGCCTGAGACGTTGAAAGATAAATGCGCTGCAGTTTATGAAAAAAAAATAAAAAAATGTTGCATGAATTTGAGAACTGAAAATGACGGTGCTATTGGATCCTATTTTAAAATTATGTCAGTTCCAAACTTTAATAATGATGAAGCAGTTACGAATTCAATTGAAGGAGTCGATATGACACAAATTATTAACTTATTTTTTGGAAATATAAAGCGACAATATGAATGACTAGAAAACTGATTTAAAAAACATCTCTCATCTTATGCAACACACGTAAGAAGGTAAAGTAGGTCTTCAAATTTTATTTGCTTTTACTTAACCTTTAAGTCAGTTCTATGTATTTCAAGTAAATGTAGACGTACTTTTAAGGCAATAAAAACAGTGACGAAAGCGACAAAAGATCTCTTTATTTATCATACTCTTAAAAATTATTTACTAAAACAGATATATACATTATACAGCTATACATAGTAAATAATGTACAGTCAGTGACTGAAGAACCAAGTTGCTCCGATTAATATCAATCTGCAAAAGAAGATATATCTACATTAATTATAGGTCTAATATCAAATTATTTTATTACTATCAATAAGTACCTTATTTAATTTGATTATTGCTTCACCTAAATTGTCTACAAACATAAAATTGCCAGTCTTCCATAGTTTACTTTATAGGCTTTTAAATCTTCCATTAAACAAAGTAGTTTTTGACAGTGAATTAAATGTTATAAAGCAATTAGCGTTCAGCAATGGATTTGATCACAATATGATGGATAAAATGCCGAAGAAAAACAATCCAAATTAATTTTACCTCAGTGTTATTCCAAATGTTATCCAGAAACAGAAAAATGTTGGCGGTCCATACATTATATAGGGAACCTTAGTGACAAATTCATAAAATATCCTACAAATGAAAACAAAAGTATCCTCTCAGTCAACAAAAATAAATTAAATGCATTATTAGTAAACAATAAAGAAAAGGCAGATAGAATCAACAAAGGTAACGAGTATGAAATCAAATGTGAAGATTGTAATGTTTGCTTGTATAGACTGCAGTGGTCGCAGTTTTAAACACAGACTAAGTGAGCACAAAAATTTTTCTAACAAAGAATTATAATTTCGAAGAATTTCCGGAACACACACGATTTCACATGGGATACAAAAAGGTATACTTATGGAACTTTTAGAACAGTTGCATAAAACGATCCCCATAGACAAATCTTTTAACTTCCGGTTGGAATTTTTGAATACCTTCATAAATGCGGCTATAAAATGCATAATACCCCTAATAACAAGTATAAATAATAACGCTTTACGACAAGCCTCAGTTTTGACTAGAAACGCTTTCACAAAAGCTTAAAAGGCCGAATCATGTACGTGTAAGAGTATTTTACTCGATATACAATAATTTGAAACATAGCAAGTGTTATTTTTTAACTAATAGTTGAAAAGAAGTTTTATAAACCAGCATTCGAAAAAATTACGTTTACGTGTATATGCACTGCACTTTGTAAAAGACATTGAATGTTGGAATTGCGTCCTGAAGGAAGACAACGGTGCCAAACTGTTAGATGAATATCATGTCCTTTAGGCTGCTGATGAAAATCCCAAGGTCTGACTTATTACGTCACTCCATTACAGGAAGAACTTAACAGTATTGTGAAGAAATCGATAATGAACCAGTTCAACTCACCTTCACAAGTTTTTGTCGTTATTCTAGTGCAAGTATCTCTTATAACGTCTTGCTACTTCCATGTGTCTTCTTCTTGGATGAGGAGGCCTAGGGGCAGCTATTGGATCGCTAATTGCCCCACACTGGTTGGTTTCCAACCTGCTCTCGATCGAATGAGACCAGTTGCTTAGCTCCTTCAGAGATGTGGGTGGACGGTAGCTCATGTACCGTGTAATCTTGTGACGGAGCAACCGCAATAGACTTGCCGTTAGGTGTTCACCTTGCAAGCTTGGCAGTAGGTGTTCCGCCATCTCTACTTTTGTCTGGATGAACCGCTGGGCGGGCTCATCCTCCTTCTGGGCTACTGTGAGCAACTGCCTCCTCAGTTTCGCTTTTTCGATTGCAACAAAGATATGGTCAGGGAGGGGCTGCGACCTTCCTGCTGATTCTCTTTCGGATCTAAGAAAGAAAAATCGTGATTAGTGATTTCACATTAACCTGCTCGTGTGAAGTCTTAATGTTTTTTGTTTATATTTATATTTACACGACAGAAACTATCGGTAAATGACAAACTTTCTAGAGGAAAAGCCTATTATAGCAGTTAACGAGAGTGACCCCAACAGAATGTAGTTATAGTGCTTTCAGGAACAATTAGAAGTTGCTTTCGTCAAACCGACGAAAAAAAGATTAAAACAAAATTTAATAACTGCTAATAAAGACAAAAGGCGTACCATGTTTTAAGCTTTAAAGTAGAAACAGCGAAAACAGTCTCAGTTGCAAAAAAATTGAACCACGTTCATTTTCTGTACTAATTTTGACCTCCTGAAGCGAAATTTGGCTTTGCAAGTGGTTCAAACTAGGTCCCAGGATAATAAATCTCAGTATTTCAATTTTAAAGCAAAATTTTGGGAAAATGGCGACGTGTCCATTCAGATAAGAAGTATAGGAAGCTATGTGCGCAAAATTGAATTTGTATCTAAAAAACTGTAGGCGCTAGATCCAGATTAAGTTTCAAAAATTTTAATGATTCCACCCCCTACCGGTATCCGCCCCTTATTGCACGCGGTTACCTCTCATAAATCGTCTCATAAAGCAAATACACTGTTCAACTTGGAAAATTCCCGCATTGGTTATTCCATTTTTGTAATGTTTCACCAAGTATTCGTAAATACTAAAAGTATGAAAGATATCATCAAATTGCATAAGAATACGAATTTTGGATTTTAATTTTACAATATACAGGATATAATTAAAATTAGCGAACATACAGTTACATTGTGCAGGTATTTTGTTCTAAGTCGATTTAAAAATAGTGGTAATATCTAAACAAATAAGGCACTGATTTTTTCAATAGTGTATAATAAATAAATTGTAGGTATCACAAGTTCTCTGGGAGTCATTTCTGGTACCACATACTTTCTAGAAAAATCGGATAGTTGTGTCCACATATTTTCATCTCGGGCAATCTCTATGTGGAAGTCGTTCTGCGCAACGCAAAATGAATATAAGAATAGATTTAGCACTTCGGCAATCGACGAAATCAATAGTAAAATTAAGGAAACTACATGTTATAAAAAGCAAAAAATCTATCTAATACTACGCGAGAGTGGGAATAAATTATAAAATAATTCTCCAGAACTTTTGTCGAACTCTCGCCATTTGGCAACACAGTTATATTCAATTTATTCTCACTTTCCTGTGATATTATAATTGACAATGATACCTAACATTAAGAAGTATTTCTGCAATTGCACAGATGACGACACATGCATATATTCAAGGGATCGATAATTTCTTGTCTTAGAGTGTAGGTATACCTTATTTTTACAACCCGTTTCTAGCTAATTATTGTCTTCCTAGAAACTACTAATACATTGCCGATGATTTTCCCGAAAGGATGAAAAAAAAAGTTTATTTAACCCAAGGGTCAATGTAATAAAAGCTGGGTAGCTCCAGTCCGTATAGTACTTCTAATAAAAGTTACATTACTGTTACCATTACTGTTAGCAATTCTATATGCTCTGCAGCATATCTTATACCACTTTTGTAGTAATTTGGAATGGGTTGAAATTACCCTTGTGAGTCCCATTTTCGTTGTTCGTTGCAGCTCCGACGTTATTGTCTTACTTTTTTATGCGAACTGAGCTATGCCGTTGCCATTTCTTATCGTCTTTTGTTTTGTAGCTAAGCTTTTATAATAACCTTACAATTTCTGCAGTCCTTAAAATCTCGCTCAGACGGTAGAGACAAAAAAAAAGTGTGAATGATTTAACCAGGTTTTATGTTTACACCAAAAAAAGTTATGGAACAGGAAAAGACACAGTATAGTAATATTCAACAGTAATTTAACAATATCTTGATAAATAGTCGACTGTTTACATTGTCAATTTTTTCGATATGTATACCAGGTGATTTTTTGAAAACTTCACACCTTAAATAACTCTAAATAGAGGAAAAATTTAAAATTTTGCAAAAACAGGTAAACTTTTGTTTGCAGGGGGACAACTTTTGAGATAAGTTTTTAATGGATAGCGCTTACCCTCTTAGCGGGGTAGATACCCCTTCAAAAATTTTAAATGAAACTACCCATTTTACGATACATCATTTAAAAGCTTATTACACAAGGAGTCTTGCCATGTAATTAGTTTTACTATTTTTTACCCATTGACGGGGTAGTGGGTCAAAAAGTGCATTGTAGCAAGTGGCTTATAAAATGGAATATTTTGGACTTTTTTTAACAAAATTTATTGTCTTGCAGTTACAATAAAAACATTCCTTACTTAAGCCTAAAAAAACTTGTTAAAAAATAATTGTTACACCTAAGCAAAATGCCAAAAATACTTAAAATTTTCTTTCGACATTACTTGATATTGCAACTCGACAGTTTATACTGAATTGGCTAAATAATTATCTACTTTGTGTTTCCAATTTTTTGTTTCAACTTTTTGGCTACTTCTTTGGCACGACCATCTTTTTGTTCACATTCCTTTTTATAAATCGCGTAAAATTTTAAAGTGAGAGTCCAAGTGATAATGGTTTATTCAACTGCCGAAAGGGTAGAAATAATTTTTATTTGCGGTGCTGAGCATAGCTGTGCTCGTACGTCAGCAAGGGTGTTTAACGAACGGCACCCCGATAAAAATGTTGACCCTATAGGTACATTCTCGATCTCGTGCAGAAATTTCAAGACACTGGATCTGTAGTAAACAAAAAAAGGGCAGGGAATAGAGTCGTTGATGAAATGGCCCAACTTGAAGTACTTGGTCATTTTTCAATGGATCCAACTAGCTCTTTGCGTAACATTTCTACAGCCACTGGACTTTCTTATTCATCTGTAAGGAAAGTTACAAAACTGCACAAATTCCATCCCTATAAGATGAAAACTCTCCAGGAACTCGGCGAAGATGACTTCGATAGAAGACTGCAATTTTGCGAAATTATGACAGAAAAGATCATAGTAAATCCAAATCTAATAAAAAATATCTGCTTCAGTGATGAATGCAATTTTTTTGAACGGCTCTGTAAATAAACATAACGTCAGGTACTGGAGTGACGAAAATCCTTATAAATTTCGAGAAGGTCATACACAAGTTCCTCAGAAGCTGAACGTCTGGGCTGGAATACTTGGCAACGCAATTGTAGGTCCAATTTTCATTGATGGGACGCTAAATGGGGGAATGTATTTAGAATTACTTGATAACGTTATTGATCCTTTAATCACAGAGCAATTAGAAAACCAACGTGACCCTGAAGGAAATCCAATGTTGGATGAATACGAATTGATTTACCATTTAACATCTGTGGTTTACAAAACACAACCTACTAGCCTGGACGATCTGCGAGAAAGTATTATTAACGAGTGCAGGAGGATTCCACCTGAAACTTTCCGAAAAGTGCAGCAGGAGTTCGAGAACCGTCTGTATTATTGTATGGAAAGAGGTGGTGCACATTTTGAGAATCTATTGTAAGGTTTGAATTTCTATGGTTTTGTTCACACTGTTTTTGGAGTTACAAATAAATAATTTTTCTTTTTCGTGGACATGGACTTTCTAAAAAATTACATGATAAATACTTTAATGTTAATAATAATGTTAAAAGAAAATTTTCAGTATTCTGGGAGTTTTTTTTAAGTGTCATATTTTTTACAAGTTGTTTGTTTAAATTTTGGGTTCTCGTAAGGACAAATTTTATTTCCGCTCTAAAATAAAATACATTTTGTTGAAAAGAGTCCAAAATATTCAATTTAATAAGCAACCTGTTTCGTAGGCACTATTAATCTATTACCCCGTCAATAAGTTAAACGTGGTAAAACTAATTACATAGCCAGACTCTTTGTGAAATAAGCTTCCATTTGAAATTTTTAAAGGGGTGTCTACCCTGCTCAGAGAGTAAGCGCTATCCATTAAAAACTTATCTCAAAAGTTGTCCCCCTGCAAACAAAAGTTTACCTGTTTTTGCAAATTTTTAAATTTTTGCTATATTTAAAGTTATTTAAACTGTGAAGTTTTCAAAAAATCACCCTGTATATCAGATATGTAATAATTTGTATAATTAAAGTACCTGTATTATTGTGCAAGAACTTTGGATAATTGTAATAGAAATCAGTTCCACACTGCCTCATACCTTTGAGCACATTAGATATCAATTTTTAGTTATCGTCTATGCAATGCTAGTAACATCTCATATACACTTGACCTTTAACCTCACGTCCCCACAGAGACCGATTTATTAGAAAATAGGAAGTACTACATCACAGTTATACTCGTATTTTACAAACAAACTCAGTCTGAGTTAGACATAAAGACGGTACTAAACTTTAACTCTTATTCATCGTACTCTTTTTTTGTGTGTCAAATGAATGAAAACGACGTCTTTATTGCAGTTTACAACACCTTGGACGCATTATAATGTTTGAGCTATATTTAAAACATGAACCATAAAAAATTTACTTACGGTACTGCATTCCTGAATCTCCTAGCTTGCTTCACGAGACCATCAAAAGTCTTGTGTCTGTTTAAATTGATGTGCCTGGCAAAATTCCCATCCAGCAATATCACTATGCTGGCTACTAAGTCCTCCTCCTGCATATCCGGGTGAAGTCTGTTAGCCAAAGCTCTCTTCGAAAGAAGAAACTGGACAACATCCTGGCCAGTTCGTTGTGCTTCATCGAACAGACTTACTCGTAGATCAGCTAAGACCGATGGTGAGCCGTAAGCTTCCATCAGCCTTTCGTTCAGGTCTTGCCAGACCATCAAAACTCTACCTGTGTTTATTAGTTCGGAGGCTTCTCCTCTGAGCTGTTGTAGAGTGATTGACAACCGTTCGTAGTTGGAAAACTGGAAGGAAACTCAAAATTAGACAACTGAATCTGACGTTTCCATTATTCCTGTAATCTGTCAAAGATAGGAACTCAAAAAATCTACTTATTTCCTATAGAACTATTTAATCTCTAAAAATCTGGTTGCGTAATAATCAATGATGGGCATTTACGCGTAAATAATAGTTTTCTACGTTACACGCGTAGAAAATTTAGATAAAGAACTTTGGCGTAGATTTTAAGTAGAAAATATGACCAGTCTATTATGGCTAAAGTGTATTAGGTACACGCCAAAACCGAATGGAAATTATTTTTTTTTCTACTCTCCCTGTTTTATTGGCTTCTCCATTTGTAACGAATTCCTTAAGAGCGTTCCACAGTAAATTTGGATGTTTTGTGTGATATTTTTGTTCATATTTAGTTTCTGCAAAAAATGAAACGTAGCTCCGTTGACTAATTATATTTAAACGTGTTCCCAAAGTTTCAACAAAATTTCCCAGTAAATAAATGGGTATAATGATATTTCGCACTTTTCTTGGAAAAAAACATTGTTAGTCGTTTATTTACAGTCATTCTTTTTAATTTTGGGAAATCGTTTAGATATAATTAGTCTACGGAGTTAAGTTTCATTTTTTTGCGAAAAGTAAGTATGAACAGAAATATTACATAAAACATCTAAATTTACTCATGCATTTATACCTTGATTGAGGAGCCCTCTTAAAGTTTTTAAAATTTAATACAGCTTTTTTTAATATTTATATTACAAACTTGCATAACATATTTTAGTAAGTCATGTCATGGTATCCAAACGGTTTTGTCAATTCTTTGGGGCATAAATCCTAAAACATATGTTTCTAAGTATTCCCCTCCATGATTATATATACTTCTATTTATTGCATGATATCAAATTCGGAACCGCTTACTTCCAATACAAGTTGATTTTCGCCAAATAAAGATATTTACTATAACCACTTATTACTTGCTACTTCCTGTTACTCTGTTAAAATAGCCCAATAAAATTGGCTGGCTAATAAAAGGGTTGCGATAAAAGAACAAGGGTAGCGAAAGAAATTAATAATAATGATAATAATGCTTTTGACAGCACGCTTGTCCTGCCTGTCTTCTGTCGTGGGGGCCTGCTGTCAAATTGAAGTATGCAGTTGCATGCCAATTTGTCAGGCWACAGGTCACTTCCTTTAGGAAGTAGTACCCGTTAAGGCAGCTAGGTGGCTTTGTCATCATGTCAGTGTAATGCTGACAGATGGCATTGCCATCCTAAATTCTTACTTTCATCATACCATTGCTTTGGTATACAGGGTGATTTTTTGAAAACTTCACACCTTAAATAACTTTAAATATAGCAAAAATTTAAAAATTCGCAAAAACAGGTAAACTTTTGTTTGCAGAGGGACAACTTTTGAGATAAGTTTTTAATGGATAGCGCTTACTCTCTGAGCAGGGTAGACACCCCTTTAAAAATTTTAAATGGAACTATCCATCTTGTGATACATCATTTGAAAGCTTATTTCACAAAGAGTCTGGCCATGTAATTAGTTTTACCACGTTTAACTTATTGACGGGGTAATAGATTAATAGTGCCTACGAAACAGGTTGCTTATTAAATTGAATATTTTGGACTCTTTTCAACAAAATGTATTTTATTTTAGAGCGGAAATAAAATTTGTCCTTACGAGAACCCAAAATTTAAACAAACAACTTGTAAAAAATATGACACTTAAAAAAACTCCCAGAATACTGAAAATTTTCTTTTAACATTATTATTAACATTAAAGTATTTATCATGTAATTTTTTAGAAAGTCCATGTCCACGAAAAAGAAAAATTATTTATTTGTAACTCCAAAAACAGTGTGAACAAAACCATAGAAATTCAAACCTTACAATAGATTCTCAAAATGTGCACCACCTCTTTCCATACAATAATACAGACGGTTCTCGAACTCCTGCTGCACTTTTCGGAAAGTTTCAGGTGGAATCCTCCTGCACTCATTAATAATTCTTTCTCGCAGATCGTCCAGGCTAGTAGGTTGTGTTTTGTAAACCACAGATTTTAAATGACCCCAGAGAAAGAAATCTAAAGCAGTCAAATCGGGTGATCGTGGCGGCCATTCAATTGTTCCACGCCTACCAATCCAGTGAAGAGGAAATCTATGATTTAACCAATTTCGCACATTAATGGCGTAATGCGGTGGGGCTCCATCATGTTGGTAAAACAATTCGTATTCATCCAACATTGGATTTCCTTCAGGGTCACGTTGGTTTTCTAATTGCTCTGTGATTAAAGGATCAATAACGTTATCAAGTAATTCTAAATACATTCCCCCATTTAGCGTCCCATCAATGACAATTGGACCTACAATTGCGTTGCCAAGTATTCCAGCCCAGACGTTCAGCTTCTGAGGAACTTGTGTATGGACTTTCTCGAAAAATATAAGGATTTTCGTCACTCCAGTACCTGACGTTATGTTTATTTACAGAGCCGTTCAAAAAAATGTGCATTTATCACTGAAGTAGATATTTTTTTATTAGATTTGGATTTACTATAATCATAATTTCGCAAAATTGCAGTCTTCTATCGAAGTCATCTTCGCCGAGTTCCTGGAGAGTTTTCATCTTATAGGGATGGAATTTGTGCAGTTTTGTAACTTTCCTTACAGATGAATAAGAAAGTCCAGTGGCTGTAGAAATGTTACGCAAAGAGCTAGTTGGATCCATTGCAAAATGACCAAGTACTTCAAGTTGGGCCATTTCATCAACGACTCTATTCCCTGCCCTTTTTTTGTTTACTACAGATCCAGTGTCTTGAAATTTCTGCACGAGATCGAGAATGTACCTAGCGTCAACATTTTTATCGGGGTGCCGTTCGTTAAACACCTTTGCTGACGCACGAGCACAGCTATGCTCAGCACCGTAAATAAAAATTATTTCTACCCTTTCGGCAGTTGAATAAACCATTATCACTTGGACTCTCACTTTAAAATTTCACGCGATTTATAAAAAGGAATGTGAACAAAAAGATGGTCGTGCCAAAGAAGTAGCCAAAAAGTTGAAACAAAAAATTGGTAACAGAAAGTAGATAATTATTTAGCGAATTCAGTATAAACTGTCGAGTTGCAATATCAAGTAATGTCGAAAGAAAATTTTAAGTATTTTTGGCATTTTGCTTAGGTGTAACAATTATTTTAGGCTTAAGTAAGGACAATTTTTATTGCAACTGCAAGACAATAAATTTTGTTATAATAAAATAAAAAATAATATTGACATGTGAAACGTTTTGAGCAGCAGTGATGATGAACATCATTAAAGAACTAAATATGTATACATTTATGTTTCATCTACATAATGCTGTTTTCTACAGTAGACTTTCGAAGTAGAATATTACATAGTTTACGCGTAGATAATAGCGTAATCTACATGGCGTATTCTTCGTGCCCATCACTGGTAATAATCAAGTTGAATTTCTATTAGGATTAAATCAATAGAGATCGTCTGTATAGCGCTTATTTGATCTAATACAGTATATGAAATCATCGACAAAAGCAAAAATAGCAAGGGCCCAACATGAGAGCTCAAACTCAAACTGTTCAAGCTTAAAAAGGTAAAAGGTTTTTAATATCAACTTTATCTCCGTTTAGATTGAGTGGGATGAAAAATCTACATTCAATAGATAATTTTTATTAATTAATTCAAGCTTAATTTGAAATTTCATATTTAGAAACGTTAAAAGCAAATTATTATACACAAAAGGCTAAATTTGATTTATTTGATATTCGAACTGGCTTTCTTTCGCCTTGAAAAATAATAATAATTAACTCACGTCTCTTCCATTGAAATAATTGCTGATCTCCTCCAGGAACTTCCCGGGATCTTCATGTGGAAGACCACTGAACTCCGGTAAACACCGTCTCTGTCCCAGTTTTTGCGCCACTTGTTCAACCAAATTTGACCACATGTTCTTCAAGTCGAAGGGCGGCATGTTCATGGACAAAGTAGACATTTTTGACTGTATAAATCGCAAAATCGTACTGACTCCTTGGGGATGAGCGTGGTCCTTTTATTAACTTCTTAGGGATTAAAATCATGAAAGGGTGGTGACTTGGGTTGACCATGCAGGGGTCAGATAAGTTTGATACGCCGAGGACCATCAGGGGCTGGTGGGTCGGACCATTACCAAAATTTAATCCTCTCGGATTAAGAATTAAGGTAAGCTTTATGCGAGCTACCCTAAGTAAATTATATATTTTCATGGAAATTCTCGGTTACCCAAAATCCCTATGGGTCAAGCACCTTTTAACTATTACTGATTCCTTCAAAAGAAAAAGACAACTCTTTTATCACATGATGCGCAAAGTTAGACCACCAACTATTTGCTGTGATTTTCGCTTCTTGGATAGTTTGTATGGTGCTTTCTCTAAATTTTAGTGCAGTATTTTGCCTCCTTTTGTAACTTTTAAGTTTGTGCCAAATCATTTCATTAATTATACGGCGATGTGACAGTAGCCGTAAAACTATGTGTCCAAGCGCTTTAGCCAACTATTAACTTGGAATGTTTTATCAAAACGTTTCGGTTTTAGAACCTCAAAATATAATTTATGGTTTTTAAAATAAAAACGTGTTATGATATGAACCATTATATTGATATCACCAAAAATAATAAAGGATTACAGTTAAACAAATTAAAAACTCGTTAATTGTATTGTAATTTCAGAATGTCAGCTGACAATTATGTACATGAACCCATTTTATCAAGTTAAAAACATCTACAATGCTGCTAGATTAATGAAATATACCAAACCTTAATTCAAAATTTCTTGTGAAAGCAAGTACGCGTAAATGTTGCTCAATTTTTGAGTACCTGATTTTTTATTTATTGTATTGGAATTTAGATTTATGTGAACCATGTTTAGTATTAACCTTTTGTTAATATTACTTTATAATAATACTATTAATGTTTATTAATGCCCGACAGACATATTTGTCTATATAGAGCACAAATATACAAAATCAGGAAGAAAAATACAATCATATTATAAATGCGTGAGTGTACACCAATAAATCTTATAAACTAAGCAAACAATTCTAGCAACTTTCGTTTCACTGAACTCGATGAAAAGTTGTCATAAAAATATCAAAGTTACTGTTGGACATAACATAATTACATAACTTAAATGCCATTATCATGGCGCAGCTATTAGCTCTGGGGACATTTATGCTTATCTCGATCAGAAGAGTACTACTAATTACTTTACCGCAAATAAGTTTCTGCAAGGAAACAATAGATGCCAATTTTCGTCTACTCTCAAGAGAGACTCCATTAACAGCATTTAATAGCGCGCTCTGATCACAATGTCTTGTAGGGTAAACATCAAACATTTTGAAGTAGATACTTGGAAAACTTTCTTAAAATATTTTCCAACAGATCAATGCTGGTAAGGACTCCAATTACACTGCAGTATTCGAGCATATATCTAACTAAGGTATAAAACAATATAGCAAAAATGTTATTGGATTCAGACTTACAGTCAACCATAACACCTAAGTCTCTAATTTCATCACATCTGGAAAGTACATTCCCTGAGATGTTGTAGGAAAACTTAACGCTTACATTTTTTCTTTAATTCTTTAATTCAAGTTTGTTCGTGAAACGCCATCCATTTAAATTGTTGAAAAAGCAAGCAGTCCGAATAAGAACTTATAGCATTCAGTATTTTTAAGTCATCGGCGTACATATAAACATTACATTTAAGCGATTTCACTACATCGTTGAAGAATATTACGAATAATAGTGGGCCCAGGATCGAACCCTGAACCACTCCACTAGTTGCATGAAAAGTGTTAGATCTGAAACCACCATGCTCAACAAATTGCCGCCTATCCATCGAAAGAGACTTAACAACAGAGACAAGCCCATCGCAAAAACTACAATTCCCCAGTTTATTTAATAGAAAGCAACCATTAACACGATCAAAAGCTTTTTCAAATCAGTATACACAACGTCGACTTGTAAACGTTCATCAAGAGATTTAGATACAATTTGTGTAAACTCGCAAAGATAAGAAGTCGTTGATTTTCCCGTGCTGTTCCGGTGCTATATAGGGCTCAATATGTGGATAAATCACTTGAGACAAGACCAACTCAAATAACAGCAAAATTGGCCATAAGTGCAATAGGTCTATAATTGTAAACATCCGCTTTATCACCGTTTTTAAAAACGGGAAATATTCGTGACGTTTTCCATATATCTAAAATATGATGTCCATTGCTGATTACGTGTTCTGTAAGTGAACATCTATCCCTTTGATTACTTATGTCACTTTTATGGAGGGCCAATCCATTAACTATCCAATGTGATGTCTGCCCTATATAATTTGACCTTATAGCGTGTCAAGAATTTTTTAACTTCGCACTACAAACAAATAACATTTTACTCTACAAGTTTCAATATGACAAAACAAAAATAAAACAAGAGAGTTACGATAAAACTATTTATTTAATTTGAACATCTTGTAAAAAGTACAAATCATAATCGACAGTATTAAATAACCTTCTCTTCAGTTCCATGACTCAAACCATGCCTCTCAACAATTTCAAAACTACTGTAGTCAGTTAAAATCTTGTTAATGCCATCAAACAATTCGGGATTTGTCACCACCGTGTTGTGATTGCCCTCTATAAAATGTACTTTGACTGGATGCACTGAATGTGCAGACAAATTATAATCCTCCGAAGATTCTTGGAACCAATAGCTCTTCGGTCTAAATAGAATTATCTCAGTTTGCAACTTTCCTACGTTCGATGCGAAGGCATGGACAGCCATGATTTTTCCGTAGAAATCTTTTGCTAGCCTTTTCTTGAAGTCATCAGAGTAACCAAAGCTGGTGGTGTGTTGGACCATCTTGTCTACCATTTCGTCGTATGTTTTGCAAACAACTATTTCGTTCTAAAAACAAACAGGTATTTTTCATCTGTAAATAATAATAACCATGAATGCTTACCATATGCTGCAATACCTGCTCTCTAGGCAGGAAATGAGACATTATGCTAAAGATTAGTTTACACTCTAAAGCCCTCTTCGATTCTGCTTCATCTGTAATGATTGTTCTTAACATATCTGAGAAGACCTCTGTGGAACCATCTATAAACACAGCATTTTTGCATACAATTCCACCCTCTTCTAACAACGCTAAGACTTCCATAGCTATGACGCAACCAACTGAATATGCTACTACAGTAAAGTCCTCATCAGCGGATACTATATGCTGCACATTCTAAAAGAGTTTTTGAGACGAATTGAAGTTAGCTAAGCCGAGAGAAATGTAATAAAAAAGATACTTACGTCGTAAACGCGTTTCACGATCTCCGGAATCGTGCTACCATACTCCATTCCACCATACTGCATACAGAGAACTTGCCCGTGCAGATTCTGGGCGAGGGGTTCCATTGTAGCGGCTGTACCTTCGATACCGGGGAAGAAAATTATTTTGGAAACCCCAATATTCTTGTCGACGATGCTCTGTAGCTTGACAACTGGTTCGTTGTACAGTTCCTCCTTTCCAAAGGTCCCTATCAGCATTTCAAAACCTTCATGCATCTTGGTCTCCTTGACTTCGTCTCCTACTTGGTCTTTTTCTTGTTGGAGTTCGTGTAATCTGAGAATAGTCAGAAATACGTCGGATGGTAACTGAAGAATTTGAAGTAGGATACAGGTGTCTGAAGGTGTATAAAGTTTTTCTCAGAGCATTTAAAAATTCTCGTGAATATTTTTAAGAAGACGTAGATAAATTATTTTTATTTAATAGAAGCATTCTAGGATGGTCTCCAATCAAGTCACGAGTCCTAACATAGTTTTCTTCATCATATGTTTCTATCTTTCTTTTGATGTTAAGAACTACCAGTGGCCAAAAAGTTTTCGATAATTCTCATAGCTACAGTATGTGACACGATAATGTTGCTTCGTAGTATTGCACAAAATTGTATATAAAACTTGAAAGTAATACCAATAACTGTTTATTTTATCATAAACTCATTTAACAAATCATAAATCCAGTAAGCAAAAAATAAAATAAACCAATGGAAATTTATCAAAATGATTGAAATTGGGCATGAAGATATAAAGTGACACTTTAGAAATTTTCATTGATATCTTGTTACATTGTTACATCTATCTACTGTATATTTGTTCGAAATTTAACTTTAAAAGTACGTATAGCACTGAAAAATTACGTCTCTGATCCCTCAGTAGTGTGTAATTGAATGTTATTACTTTACTTTAGCAGTTACGTACATCCTCAATTGAAATCGCTTTAGAACAAAGCCAACAACTTGCTTTGCGGTTAAAAAAGTGATAAGAACGAAATTTTTTAACGGGTTTTCAAGTGGACACTAATCATTTATTAAAAATCGTTGATATTCAGTTTGATTGCTCAACTCATCATCTTTGTAAGACTTTGTGTGCTAACTATTAATTTCCTTGTAAATTTAAATATTCTAGAAATCCAAATTACAAAAGTGTTGTTTGCACATTTTTATTTAAACTGAAAACTGTTAGTGCATACCTCTAAGGTTTTCCATGAACAAATTGGTCATTTAAAACCTGATTCTTGTTCATAAAAATAGCGTTACTGGCAAATGGTCGGCAGAAATTTTGGTTTAATCGCTAATGAAATTTTCGGGTCAGAACCAAAACTGCGGATTAATAATAATAATAATATATACTTGCATTACAATCTACTCAGTGCTGAATTTACAACTTTCCACTTCGTGCTTTGAGAAAGTCTGTGAAGTACTTTCAAAAGGCCAATCATTGTTTTGTCAAATTCA
The DNA here is from genome assembly GCA_025024175.1 of Rhyzopertha dominica. Taxonomy (NCBI): domain Eukaryota; kingdom Metazoa; phylum Arthropoda; class Insecta; order Coleoptera; family Bostrichidae; genus Rhyzopertha; species Rhyzopertha dominica. The sequence goes on from QCXZ01000075.1 coordinate 1,377,484, forward strand.
GAAGACACTGCATCAGCTGGTATTTTTGTGACATTTAACTACAACTACCTAGACGTTTGACGATCAAGTATATTTTATATTAGCGATACTGTTGCATTCAAACTTAGACGAAAACGTAATTGCTTTTGAATTCATTTAATGAATGCGTTAAATTTAAATTAATAAAAGATAATGATCATTGACCAGGTGCTTATTACAATTTAATAAATGGTGGAGTGCCATATAAAGTTGTTGTTGAATGTGTGCGCGATGCAGATGTGAATATCTGAAAAATTTGAGGGATTGTTTATGTCGGCAAGTACCTACAAAACATAAGGTTATTTCAAATGTTTGTTCTTTTTTGAGAATCAACTATATTGCTACTTATGCAATAATGGTGTAAAATTTAAAATAAAATCTCTCGTGTCAATTGTTAGTAATGCTTTGTTAAATAATTATTTCAAGGTACGTTCAAATAAACTGTAGCCTCAGATTTAAATATAAGAAATATAAATACATTATTTTTAGAAATACTTATCTAAATATATTTATAGCTCCTCCTTTGTTACGTACATGTCTTAACATCTCAGGAAATCTTACCAAACTAGCATATACACTGTATATTTATCTTATCTCTTGTTAACTACATGTGTTCACCATATTGTCGCATTTGGGCCTCAGCGAGAGTGACACCTGAAGCGGGACGGGATCAGGGATGGTCAAGTCAAATGCCGTATACAAGCCACTAGATTTAATAACACTAATTTTTCAAACAATGGGCAGATCAGTTCAACAGGGACATACAAAAAATAAAGAACAAGTTACACTTTTCACAAAAATAAAAATGTAAAAATTATCTACGCACACAAAAATTAACGATAGGGAATTATTAAAGAGAATAAAGGTTAATAAAATTTACTACTTACGTGAGTTATTGTACTTACATCTTCTTTTCTTAACTCATGGGGATACCTGGTTGGTAGTGTCGCAACCTCTCGCTGATCAAGCCCGAACGTGACTCCTCGATCTTTTCAATTTCCGTATTTAGGTAAAAATCGCAGCTTTGCGTTTTACGGGGTTGTCATGTTTCTTTTTTATTTTGAACAGATCTACTAAATGAAAATTTGCAACGATGTTGCGGGTGATTAGAGGGTATGCGACAATATTATTTGTGGAATATTTAGTTTATTTTTTGTTACTACTTGGAAGTATTTATTTTATATTTATCACACCAAATAAATTGTTTCATTAAAAATAATTTATATAGAATTTTCTTTGTAACGTATGTCGAGAACCCATTAAGGCAATGCTTGTTAAATAATCCCTTTGTTTCAATAAGTTGGATGACTTATCAACATTTCAAGAAGTTAATCATTACAATCAATATAACGAGGAGTAAAATTAAAAATTTACAGTTAAGTAACATATTTTCTTCATTTTTGAGTTATCGCGACATGCTTTTTGTACAACTTTGCCGCCGACAATGTTTCTAATTAAAAAAAATATACTCATAATGCCTCGATACCTAAAAATAACACTACCTACTTCAGTTTGACTTAGCTCATTTTCTAGCGAATTCAAAGTAAATGTTACAATTGGCTTGGATTTTTAATGCAGGTGTCACTTTCTACGAAATTTAAGGAATATTTTGGAAAAAAAATATGTTTAAATTGCTACTAATAATGGAGATTTAGCATTATATATATTAAGGGCCCGCCTTACGGATAACGGCGAATCGGCCTGGTGCTTGCGCTGTTGCCATTTACTACGGCCGCGGCCTTATTGAAGGTGGCCATGAACTTGCTCAAAACTAACCACAAGATCTGAAGATCTCACACAAAATTTTCCAAATTTGTAACAAGTACGGTAAATCCTATTGACTTGAACTAACCTGTTAAAGGTTAACCCACGTATGTCTTGAGCCGTTAAAAAGACGTCGTACTCTCTTTCCAGAACCTGTTTGATTTCTACAGCCATCATGGAGTCCATGCCCATTTCAGCCAAGGATCTGTGCATGCTCACTTTTTTCATGTCTTTTACACCTGAAAGATAAAACATATTTGAATAGAAAATACTGTTCATGCTTTCTATACTATCTCATACCTAGAATGTTGGCAACACACTCAACCATGTTGCCTGCACCACCATATGCTCCTCTTTTCTCTGCGACGACCATACTGGCCACCACCGGGTACTTATGTGTTAAAAATTTATCCATGACCTCCAAACAGCTGGATATCTTCTGCTGGAGGGTGCCACCTATCACCATCTCGACATCTTGTTCCATCATCTCTGCTACAAGTCCAACCTGTCTCAGGGAGGAAGCAGGAAATATTTTAAAAGTTCGATTCCCTCAATTTTTTCAAGGTTTTTTACCTCTCCGATGGCTCCCCACTGTATAGCAACACCTGGGAAACCATCCGCACGTCTCTTCTCACAAATCCTCTCCATTATTGAGTTGGCCATTCCATAATTTGGTTGTCCGGCGTTTCCGCGTCCGCAAGAAACAGAAGAAAACACAACAAAGTCTCTGAAAACGAACGATGTCTTTACGAGACCCAATAGGAAGGAAAAGCATATTTACCTCAAACCAGGGCATTTTTCTCTTGTTATCTCATCTAAATACTTCGTTGCTACGGCCTTGGGTCCAAGGGATGCGGCAAATTTTTCCTCGGTTTGGTTTTCTAGTATGGAATCTTGCAATACTACAGCCAAGTTGAATATGCCTCCTACAGGTCCTAATTCTGCAGCCTCTTGAATTAATTGCTCGCATCCCGCCTTGGTTGTTATGTTTGCGGATGAAATTATCACTTCTAGACCGTATCCTCTCCATAGGCTACAGAACAGAAGGAAAATTAGTGAAAAATCGTGCAGTTTTTTATGAATTTATAGCTAAAAGCTACGATGAGAAGCTAAAGTCTTTTGCGAATGAGACTGAGCAAAAGACTGAACATAACTTGGAATTAAAATTCGAAACAAGAGATTTTGTACTCGTGTACCTTAAGGGACCAAAGAAGAAATTACTAAAATTTTGTTGCAAAAATTCTTAAAATACGTGACAACGATTCGGTACTTTCTAGCAACAGATATATCTATACATTTTCCTTGAGTTAGGATATTTAACCGACACTTTCTAAAAATCATGTGCAATTAAATAAAAAATTGTTACATGTACGGGGACTTTATTGTACTTCTAGATGCTGTCATCATCTAAGCGTCCTAAATGAATGATCTTATTGATGCTAACACTGCTACTATATCAGATGTCATTCCATTCTTCTATAATTAATGTTTTTATGTCATTGTATTGGTTGTGATAATACTGATGTTTCAGTACGATTTAACCAACAAAAATACATTTTCGCGTTCAGTACTATATGATAAGTAAATGTTATTAAGCTTTGATTAACTAACAATGGCCTTCACTTAGTGTAGTTTTCTCGCAGGTATTTATAATAATCCATCGTTCCAATAAGCTATTTATGTCTTTTAATTTTGGAGATATTTAAACACCCTAAACTAGCATTTTTTAAATATAATAATGTAACGAAGTAAAACATAATCATTTTTTGACAAAATACAAAATATTTTCTTTCTAGAGGTTTAAAAACAGAGATAGGTACCTAAGAGCAGGAAAACATGTGAACGTGTGCTTCCCTTTAATAGTTGATTTAAGAATATGTTACTTCAGTACACAAACCTTTAACTCTTTATACTTCCTTATTTATCAAAAATTAATAACGGCTTTATTATAATTATATATACTTACTGTACACGCCAAGCCTGGTAGCCATTTTTAATACCGTTACGTGAGTTAAGAACTAACTTTCTGGCTCCCCTTTGTCCTAACCAATCAACAAGTTCAAGTCCAAAACCACCCAAACCGCCTGTCACCACATAACTGTGATCTTCCAAACAATGGTACCTACAGCAAAACAAACAACTTACTTTTAATGAATAAAACTGCTTTTTTAACAAATGGTTGTTGAAAAACGATCACATTCTTCAGAACAGAGAAAAACAATAAGAGGCAGGAGCATTTCTTGTTACTGATGTATGAACAGATCGTTTAAAATTGTCTTCGAGAATTCGCGAACTGTCTATGAATTCGTTAAAGCAATGCATTTAATATCTATACTTCTAACAAAATGCAACCATCTCAAGAGAAAAGATATTATTCAGAAATTGAACACTGATATCGATAATGATACGCTGCAATACTTGACGAATATGCTACTATTTTTTTTAAAGTAAACATCGAACCATCTGCTGACCTGGGATGACACTCAAAAATCTTCGGCGTCGCAGGACCAACCACTTCCCCTTCTTCTTCCCTATGGCGCAACAGTACCTTCCCGATATGTTTTCCGCTAGCCATGAACCTGAAGGCGTCCTCAATCTCCTCTGGACTGTACACCTTCCTCACGATCGGTTTCACGTATCCTTCTTCAATTGCTCTCGCCAGTGTTCGATTCACCTCGGATTTCTTCTGGGGCGATTCGTAGAAGAGTGCGTCCAACATGATGCCGTGGAAGGTACCGCTCCTTCTGAACAACTCGACACTCAGGGGAGTGTTCTTTTCGATGTCGTACTTTCCTATTTCCAGGAAGTGTCCGTTTTTGGCCAAGCAACGCACCGAGGCCAGGAGCATCTGCTCGGCGAAGGAGTTGAGGACGAAGTCCACGCCACGACCTCTGGTGTGGTGCATCACCATCTGCTCGAAGGAGGTGTTCCTTGAGTTTCCAATGTGGTCGTCTAAAATCCATTAAATTTTGATGAGATAAATACGTAAAATTCGCACTATCGTTCAGAACAGTCATATTCAAGCCAGCTATTACAGTATAATCAATCCATATTGGCTCCAATACTTATAACATTTTTGGGATACATGAAATCGAAGCATTTCTTTCACTTTTACCCAAAACTTCTTCTGAATATGTTCCTTCCTATCGTTTGTTGTTGTTATTATGAACACTGAAGCATCATCAAAGGTATACGAAAACCCCAGGAAAGGTCCGTACTACTAATACGTAGAAGACTATACAAGACTAGAAAGGACATATTAACATTTTTGAAACCTTTCAAGCATAACAAGTTTTTATCAAGTTTTGCGGACATCTTGTAAGGACATGTATTTTATTTAAAATCAAATCTTGAATTAAGTTTTCTATCTAAAAGCTGTATGACGTCCATTTACGTCAGATGCCAGATTGGTAATGCAATTTACCGTACAAATCATATTACTTAACTTTTTTAATAAAAAATATTTTAAAACAAATATTACGTGTGCCTGCGCCATCGCGGTTTCATATGATAATAATATATTACCTGTAACTATACGTATTGATGCAAATATTGTCTGCATGAATCTTTAAAGAGAATTATAAGTATAATATATTATTTTGGTCATTCTATAATCTACGATAATTCGTGTAATAAAAATAAAAAGTTCAGTTTTTTACCTAAAAGTTTGTCAATATAACTATATACTTTTATAAGTAATTTAAATAGAAATTATAGTCTTCTTAAAGAAATGTTGTAAACGTAACCACTAGGTTTTAAATATCTTCAGAACTCCAATAAGGTTCTCCACTTTTTGCAGTTTTATTTGGGTTTTAAAGACGTATTTAGGAAATATTAGCTCTAAGCAAGACATTGAAGAAAAAACTTAAATTGTTATTTGGGTAAATAACTCAACCAGTATCTTCCTAGGATTACAAAAAGGCTTATTACACCATGCTAAATAACTCTTCAATAGTAAATTATCGTCAAGAGCTATATGACTATATTATTGAGGGGGTCGTACCTTTCAGTTGGGGAAACTGCTTTTTCAGAAACTCTTTCTTTTCCTTCGTTCCTACTGTAGTAAATATTTCCATACCATGATGTAAGGCAACTCTTATGGCAGCTTGACCTACACCCCCACTACCAGCGTGTATCAAAATGCTCTGTCCTCTTCTGACCTTTGTTCTCTAAAAAATCCAATTGTTATAATATAGTTACTTATACAAAGTGCCTCACTATCTCCTATAGCTTCGTTATTATGATCAAGTACAAAACGAATTCTAATTTATATTTTAAGGCATTATGACCTAAAAATATTTTTATTTATATTCTATATATTGTATATAGGGGTGAGTTTTTTCGATGAACTTTATGGGACCCTGTATAGGCCTAACTTGAAAACGAAATACCATGTAGTGTTGCATTTAAAATGGGACACTTTATAAAAATAAATATATTTCAACAAGTTTCCTAAAAATTTCTCATGAATGAGGAAATGAAGACTCAGTTTCTATAAAAGGGCTACAGAAGAATGTCATACTAAGGAGAACCTCTATATAAGACATAATCTCTTACAATCTGCAAGACTTACGATTTCAAATGCATACAGGACGGTACTGTAAACTATCGGAACCGTAGCTGCTTCCTCCAGAGTCCAGGAATCAGGAACATCTACACACAAGTACGGGTCAGCCAACAATAGGGTAGAAAGACAGTTTGCAGAGTAGCCCATGACACGTTTACCCCTAAAAGACGAAACAGTGGGGACAATTACGCTAATTACTTGAAGAGCGAGAAAACAGACCTTGCATCTCTGCCAGAGAACTCAAAACCAAGAGATAGATTTCCTTCCCACCTGTGATAAATGAGGACGTCAGCACTGAGTCTTCCAGTAGCCGACATGATATCTCTGAAGTTTAGGGTTGAGTAGTAAATCTAAAATCGAATCAAATCAGAAGTCGTGTTTCATTTTTGTTTGTAGCTTACTTGTATTATATTCTGTCCAAGGCCTTTTGAGTCCAGAGTCAAAGGACCTTCCACCCATCGGAATGAGGAGAGATCCCCAACCGTCGTCATATCAGCAAAGCTGTGCTGACTTTCCACTTTGCCCGTCTCCTCTAACAGCAAATGTCTGTAGGTACCCCATTTCCCGTCTTTGAAAACGTTGGAGACCAACCCTTTTTCCAGCTGCTTTTTGTAGAACTCATCTGTGACATCAACAGGTGGTGCATTACCCATAACAACCAAAGAGGTCACATTCCTCCCGTCAGGTTCTCTCCTGATACAATTGAACAATCCCATTAACCCGCTCGTGGGTTGATTTTCCGAATACAACAAAACGGGGCTTCCATGCTTCACTGTTTTCTTCAAGAGAGGTAGCCAGTCGAAGGTATCTGTATTGTCGGGTATTTCTATTTTGACCGGGGCCTTGTAAGGGCGTTTCTTGCGTAAGAGAACTAGGACTTCCTTTTCTAGATGGTGAACGGTCAGAATATCTAGGGAAGAGCTTTGGTAGGAACTGGGATCGAACCCTGTTGGCTCTCTGGATAGGATGTAGTTATCTCCCACTACTCCGAGGCATTGTTGTAATATCTGGTTGGAAAAGAATTTATGATTTAAGCTCTATATACAAGGTGGGCCAAGTGAACGTATTTCTTCCATGACTCCACAACTATTGAAAATATAAAAAACTTTTTTATATACAAGTGATCCAGGTTTATACGCTGCATATTGTAAGAATATTTTTGAAAACGTTCACTTCCGGTTATACCTTATTTTAAATAGAACACTTCGTATATTTTTGCATTTTTGTATTCCTTGTTGAATTCTAAAGTTATTTTGTATGACATACCATACCTCTAAAATGTACAGTTTTGGATAAAATAGCCGCTAAAACAAAAAAAATTGTCGTTTGCAGCGCTGCCTGTCATTTTAAATATCTTCCAATTTGAGACACCTAGAAGACTGTGGTTTGGAAAATAGCCTATCATTTACGTCTTAAAGCCAGTTTATTACTTTTAAATTGAAAGTAATACATCAGTTGCCATATGAAATATTTCAAACTGCGATAAGTCAATTTTTTTAATGGAACATGCAACTTTTTTTACACCATCAGATGCAAAATTGAATTATCTTTAATTTGGTATCAAATTGTCTCTATCAATTACTAACAGTTTTCCAACAATTTTCTGATTTTTTTAGATTAAAACCGCTTTTATCAGGTACGCCTTGAAGGGTGATTGTTTTGTTCACGTCAGAAAGAGAAAAGATAAAAGAGATAAATATTGTTCCATTGGCAATCTTAACCTTTTAACACATTTAATTGTTCGACTGACTACAGTTATCAAGTACAATATGAAGTACTTTCAATATTTTCAGTCACTGAATCGGGCTTAGCTTGCGGGAGTCGAATTTTGATTCTGTATTGAATTTTGTTCAGCGGGTAAAAAATGTAAAATAGTGTGATGCTTATAGGAACAAATGCGGCAACTTACAAGCTCTACTTTTATGGATAGAGCTGAAGCAATTTAGGCACAAATTGTTAGATTTAACGTAGTTATATCTCTCTTTCGGCGTCAACTTCGAAAATTTATCGCAACTCAATAATGCGTGTTTGTCTCCACATAAAGAGCAAGAATGCAAAATGTTATTGCAGCGCGTGTTGCACAAGAAGAATTACCTGTGGCTTTAGAAAATTTTGAACTATTAACGACAGACTTCGGTGTTTCCACATTTAATGCCTGTGCTCGTACAAAATCTAAAATTCCTGCATACGACGGTTGACGGTTGTTCATCTTTAAGTGCGTTTACTGATACATCAAACTTTTCTAAAAAAACATTCAGGCAATGAACGCTTTTCGTTTGTGCAGGTTTGAAATTTATTATTTGCTCTAAATAACAATTAGCTAACGTTCTTTTGTCTTCATGTTTGTCAACAAGCGTCTCCCAAATTATAGAATAATTTATAAAATAATCGGCGTAATACTAGAACAAACGTTTAATGCTTTACCAGAGAGCTTTCCAAGCAGATAATGTAAGCTTGTTAATAGGCTGTAAATCATCATTATCGTGAATTAAATTTTTATGTTTCATAAAAAACCGGTCATTCATTCATAGCGCCGCTAAACGAAGGCAAATCAATTTTCGGCAATCTAACTATCGTCTTCTGCACCGGCAATGTACCCTGTACCGGTTGTTGTGGCCTTTTTGATGCTAACGTTTTTGCGGCCGCTTGAATGTAGCAAATTATCTACAGTCTCAATTACTTGAATATTTGGTTCAAAATTTTCATCGAGTGATGCGTCAATAGAATTTATCCGATCAAAAACGGCGTAAAACAATGTTTTCGTTTCTGTTGAAGTTTCGTATCGTATTTCAAAGTTTTTTTTCCTCGGTTCTGCTATCTGACAACTTTTTACTAGACTGATAAAGCTTTTGTATGCGAGCAAGCAAGGTTTCCTTATTTGCGTTTAACACTTTTAATACATTTAGGCTCATTTTTACGAGTATTTAAAAAGTGACGAGATCAAGGATGTCAGTAATTGCATTATATGATGAATCAATCAGCAAACAAATAGCGGCTCGATTGGACCAAAAATGTACGATACACGGTAATAAAAATAAGAAAAAACATGTAGTTAAGCTACTTACCCTCTTTAGCGTCCCCAAAAGTTACTAATGGTGGCAACTGGATGCGAGTAGCAGGAAAAAAGGATTTGTTACCCCCAAAATAGCACTAATTTCGAAAACGCGTCCGCGTGCAATCGTGATTTCATTCGAGTCTGTTTCGTAAGACGCCATTTATCGTTATTTAAAACAAAACAAAATGTTCTAATTAGGCTCAAACAACTGTGACGTGAACAAAACATTCTCTCGTCAAGGCGTACCCAAAAAAAAATCAGAAAAATGCAAATTGTTGGAAAACTGTTAGTAATAGATAGACACGACCTTATATCAAATTAAAGATAACTTAATTTTGCATCCGATGGTGTAAAGTGATTACGATATGCAGCATATAAACCTGAATCACTTTTATATAAGAAAGTTTTCCATATTTTCAATAGTTGTGGAGTTGTGGAAGAAATACGATCATTTGGCGCACCCTGTATATTCTTAGGAAAATCATTACTACATTACACAGTACCGTTAATTTAACGCGACTACAGACGACTTTTATAAAAGCGTTGAAAGAAAACATCTTTCCATTCAGCGATAAGAGATCTCGCATTTGCGCTTTATCCAGAATAGAGGTATAATATATGTATCTATTCTGGATAGAGTATTGAAGAAAAACCGTAGAAAAACTCCAATTAGTTCTTGATTGTCTTGTCTGTTGGCCATACGTTCAATTGTTTAATAAGTACAAACTTTACCTGATATCTCGTGAGAAGGTTTGTTCCAACCACCAACATGCCATCGCTCTCAGTAGGCAGCTTCTTATCTTCCACGCAAGCACCTCTAACTTCAATCTGTTTATCTGTCAGCACGATTATATCAGGCTTAATCATTGGTTGATCCCCCAGAGCAATAGCAATTGCCGTGCTCAATGGTTCCACATCGTCTCTTGTAACATCATCGATGACTTCGACTGTCTTCACCTGAAGGGTCGCTTCATTCTCAAGGATAAGCTGCATGTTAACTCGTACAGATTCTTCTGTAGTGAGAGAAGCTTCAAAGGGTACGAAAACATGCTTCTCTAAAACTGGCTCCCCACGAGGCCTTCTCTTGGTTATGGAGCTTGCTTTGACTCCTTTAAGTTCAATACCTCCAGATCTACGATGATGGTTAGATACAACAGAACCAAAAGGAACTTATGAGTTTCTTACCTGATTACTTGGGATTCTGGGCACCCGAAAACTGGAAGAAGAGGTTCTTCCTCCGCAAACTTCTGCACGTATTCTTTGTGTCTTATTCCATCTACTATGACTCTTTCGATGCTGGTTGGCACGAGCAGATTTCTGCTGTCGATGGCGAATATGTAGGTCTGGAGCATGTTGTCCATGAAAGAGATGAAGCTGTTTGCACTCCACTTGACCAAAGCGGTTTGGCTGAGTGGACGATACTCGTGGATGCCCTTGAATTGCCCCCTGAAAGAATGAAAGGAAATATTTAGTTCTGCTTTAATCTTGCTTAAATTACTAACTTGTATTGGTAGCCTCGAAGCTTCACTTCCTTGTAGACGTCTTTTTGGGTCATCACGATTTCACCTTCTTGTTTACTGGGTAAAGTTAGTGGTAAATGTCCGTTGTCTCTTTCTGCATTAGCATCCGTCAAATATACTCTTCCACATACTACCACTTCTTCTCCCTCTAACACCTAAGCGATGAAAGTAACGAATATTTCATTTGGAGGTATCAAAAACAGTAGAGCAACGTTACTTACCTCAAATAGTCCAGTTATTTCTTGAACAGTTATAGTGAGTCTGGTTATACTTTCTGGGGTGATGGTTGTTGCTCTCAAAAACCTGACGTCTTCCATTATGACTCTAACATCGTCAGTTAGGTAGTCGCCAGCGTAAGCCACAGTTTCCAACACGAGGAATAAATAACCAGTTGCAGGGAATAAATTTCTACCTGCAAGGTGAATAAAGACATTTAGATACAAGGCAATTTAATTTATGTATTTATTGAACTATACCTTCCCAAACAAACAAAATTATAAAGCTGCCAAAAAATCCTCTCAATAAAATAAACAAACAAAAATATAATCAAAACTTAATATTCAATGCCAGCAATTCAGCTAACTGTGTGTGAAGGGTAGTCTGGAAACTCTCTGGTAAGGTTAAACAGATTACCCAGAATCTATCTTTCAATTATAATGACGCTCCGATCCATTAAGGTTGCTAACATATTCAATAACTATTTTTAAAATACCCCTATAGATACTCAAAATAAAATAAAAAAATGATGGCCACAAATCTGTCTTAAATGTGTATAACAACATCAGTGCATTGGGGGACAATTCATTATTCTTGATGCCATTTTGCTCCGATGAACTTAGGAAATTATTGAATAGTAAATTAAAAAATAAAAGCCCGTCTGGCCCGGATGAAGTACCCTTACATCTAAGATAATATTTTCTGTCTCTTGAAAACACCGATAAAAAGTTATTAGTCTGACGTTTCGATCACACCTGTAATCTTTGTCAAAGACGAAAAAGCTCAAAATTTGTCTGACACAAGTTCAAAGAAAATTTTGTAAATAAATAAACCAATCACCAATGAAGCGAGACGTCATAGAAACAACGTGCTAGCCTGATAAAAAAGAACCTAAGGACCTACCTACTAGATATACACGAACTATTTGGTAAAAGATAACAAAATAGCCTTCCAAATGTCACCCAACTCATAATTTCCCTATTAAAATTATTAATATTCTTTCATTAGACGTTTATGATAATATTTTTTTGTATGTAAAATTTTTGTTTTACCAAAGTCAATCGTGTGTTTAGTCAAATATGAGTGTTCAGCTACGGAAGATTTATCTATCTGTTGCAGCCTAGTAGCACGTATGTGTTCTTTCAAACGCGTACCTACTTTTCTTTTAGTTTGACCTATGTAACACTTGCATCAAGAACAAGTAATTTTGTAAACACCTTCACTCTCTAAATGTACTTTATCTTTAGTAGAACTTAAAATTTTATCTAAATTATTATATGTACTATCAACAACTAAAATATCGTGTTTTCTAAGCATCCTCTTTAATTTTTTCGAAAGGCCTTGTACATAAGGCAAACTCAACTTCAATTTACTTTCTCCTCGCTGAGAATTTACTTAATTTGGATGAGCACTTTTATTAAAAAAACTGACTAAATATACTTATTGCTATAACCATTTCTCACTAGCGCTAATGTAAGGTGATATATTTCTTTTTGTAAAGAACTTTCGTATGAGATCCTTTGTGGTCTAACAAATAACGTCCTTATAAGACTATTCTTTTGAGAGGGAGGGTGGCGAGATGTGCATTGTAAATATCTGTCTCTGTGTGTTGGTTTTCTGTAAACCTTGTGTCCTAACTGTCCAGTGTTTATTCTGTAAATTTGGACATCCAAGAAAGGTAAACTACCATTCCGTAGTAAATTTTAACTCTCTTCTGTACCGTAGGGCCAAATAATAAAAGTATCATCTACATACCTATACCAACATTCTAGCTTAAACTGAAAACTGTTTATCGCTAGCTGTTCAAAATTTTCCATAAACAAATTAGCTACTATAGGACTTAGGGGTGAACCCATTGCACAACCTGATTTTTGTTCGTAAAAATTGTCATTCCATAAGAAATAAGTAGATTTTAAACAGTATACAGATAATCTGGCTATCGTGTCACCTAGGGGATCGCTATTAAGCTTGGATTTATGATATCTTATCGTTTCAGGGATGGGTACTTTCGTAAATAAAAAAAACCACGTATAAATTAACTAAAATATCACCTTCTGAAATACTTAAACCTTTTACAGAACTCCTGTGACTAACAATGACTTAATGGACACAGTGCGAATGGCATTTAATGCTTTGATACATGAAAGTATTTAGCGAATTACACATTTAAGCCAATTAAAAAAAAATTGAAAAGTGTAGAACTCGAAATGATGATGTGTTTGAACATTTAATTTAATCTTTAGTTTTCTGCAGTTTGTATAGTTCAGAAATCGAAACAATATCAATACTAGAGATTTGATAATATAGCCATTGACATTTTTGTTTTCTAAGGACTTACCATCCACAACATGACCAGTAATGAAGCTCCACACTTCCTTTTGCACCGAGATCTCCAAAATTCTTTCTCCATACATGACGTTCTCCAATGGGATGTAATAAGGAACATACCAATCTACTGAATGCTCCCATTTTATCAGGGGAGATATCATCGGTGTTCCTCTGCTCACTGGATATTCAATCTTTGGGAATAGGTTCTGAACTGTGGGGTTGTAGCCGACATTATACAAACTGAAAGGTATATAATTCGTGTATTGCGCTCGTATGAATGGTAGCATTTTTTTTGTTACCGTCCTATGGCTTCCAAAAGTTGTTGCAATGCGTTTTTCGTGTCTCCAAATACGATACAAGTCTGGCTCGTTTCTTGCTCGTGTAGTAGTTTCTGTCTTGGAGATACATGGAGGAAGAACGCATTTTCAGGAATTACATCCAGTTCGCCAGAGATGTCAGGTTGTAGCAATCGTTTCGCAATATATTCCCCAGTCAGTACACCAGGAATCAACTTATTGCCATGATGGATCAACATCTTCCTCGTTCTTGAGCTTTTATTTTCTGTAATATCCAAGAATCCCCTTGTCAGTAGTCGAGCTAAAAGAAACAGTAATTAATAATAATAATAATAATCGWCTTTATTAGAAATGGTACACATTAGGCGAAATTTAGCCTAAGGCTATWCTTACATTTAACCTATTGGTACCACAGTACAGAAAATATAAAACAATACAAGTAATGATATAAATAAGTCTAATAAACAGAACACACTCAAATCAAACAACTATTGTTGATCCAGAAAATGCTTCTTAAGGGAACGTTTAAACGACATCAGAGAATTGCAAGAGAATATGATTTTACAGGAATTATATAATTGTGCGCATTGAAAAGTAAAGCTTCTACAAAACAATGCCGTGCTGTGATTTGGCACCGTTAGCCGGTTATTCTCTCGAATTACTCTGTTGTGCATTTCATCTCGAAAAACCAACTTCCGACGCAAGTACGCAGGTGCACCAGTAATTATGATCTTGTACACTAAAGCAAGCAGATTATATTTCATTCTAGCATCCATATTTAACCAACCGATCTCCTTTACCTTTAAATGACATGTGACATGATCGTATTTACGGAGGTTATTAACTAATCTACAACATGAATTCTGAGCTTTTTGTATTCTGCTCCTGGAGGCATGGTCTATACAAGAGTAATACAGAACATTACTGTAGGAAAACACTGACAGTGCCAAACCCTCACACAGATCTATTTTAAGATTTTTATTTAAAACATGTTTATTAGCATAAAGTAACTTCAACCGTGCATAGAACCTACGTATAAGAATATTTACATGTTCTCGAAAACGCAACTTATAGTCTAGTGCTACACCAAGGCATCGAATACTTTGCTGGAAAACCAATGCATGCCCGTTTATTGCAATATTCAGTTGTTGCATGAGTTCAGAACGAGTAGAGTCCGACGAAAACAACATAACAACAGATTTGTCAGCGTTTAGCTTCAAGCCACGTTCACTGCAATACATAGCAACACACTGAAGGGCAGCGTTGGTCTCCCTACAAGCAACACCTGCATCAGCAGGCCCAAAGCAATGTAAGATCTGTAGATCGTCTGCATAACCTTGTATGTGACAGAATTTTACGGACGAAAACAGATCGGCAGTATATATTAGAAATAATATAGGTCCAAGCAACGAGCCCTGGGGTACCCCAGATACAACATTGCATGCAGTTGATATTTTGTCATTTACTGACACGCGCTGGGTCCTGCCAGTCAAATAAGACTGGAAAAATGCTACGCTAGTTGGGTCAAACCCATAGTAGATCAGTTGAGCGCACATAAGATCGTGATTGATTGAATCAAATGCCTTGGAAAGATCGAGTGACACGAGGACAGTTGACAATTTCTTGTCTAATGCTCTTATAATGTTATCAGTAATATTTAGGAGAGAAGTGCTTGCGCTGTGAAATTTGCGAAAGCCAGATTGATGCTCCGGGATAATTTTATTTTCTAACACATAGCTACTAATTTGCCTAAATACAATTAATTCGAGCACCTTTGATAAGATTGGTAATAGACTAATCGGTCGAAGGTCACTAATAGAGGCAGGGGAACTAGTTTTCGGTATTGGGTACACTTTAGCTTCTTTCCAGCGTTGAGGAAAATAACCAATTTCTAAACAGCAATTTATGACGTGCGTAATGTATGGAAGTATTTCAGGCAAGAAAAGTTTGACAATATAAGTTGTTATGCCGTCAGACCCAGCAGCATTAGATTTTAAACCTTTGATAACATTTAAAATGTCCGCTGTTGTAGCTAAGCTAAAGGAGAAATTCAACGTATCATTAAACTTACGTAAGGAATAAAATTGCTGCGCTGTAGAGCAGTCACAAATTTTGAAAACAGAGGAAAAATGGGCATTTATAATATCCGGATAACAAAGATGTGCTGGTATATTTGTTTTGTTGTTGGATGCAATATTTAGCTTCCTCAGCTCACGCCAGAGTATTTTAGGGTTTTTTTGAGAATGCAAATAATTAACGTAGTTTTTTTTCTCTCTTCGTATTGCCGCTAGCGTAAAATTTCTAAGCTCTTTGTATGTTTTCCACGCATTCTCACTATTAGAGATTTTGAAATATTTAAAAGCAGCGTCACGTTCTTTCATCATCATTTTTATAGCATCGGTAATCCAAGGATTTGCGGGCTTGCTTACTCTCACAGTACGCACAGGTGCATGATGTTCTATTATGGATTGAATACTATCAGTAAGCCAGTCTACTTTGGCATCAATATCAGTAATTGATCTAAAAAACTATAAATCATAACTTGTCCAATACGATCTTTACTTCCTGAAACAGCAATGTAGTGATGGGCAAACGCAAGAACTTGCTCTAGTGACAAAATATCGTCATAATAGGCTGCCACCAGTTCACCAAGTCGGTGGCCGTACACGTGGTCTGCATGGATGTCGAGATGCTTTAGAAGATCTGCTAAAGCTAGAAGAACGGCAGTCGAGCCCACTGCATCGCTAAGGTTGTTGTTCTGAAGCTTTATTCTGTCTTCTACGGTTGGGAGGTTGCTTCTCCTGAGTATGGCATTTATTCTGCGAACAAAGCATTCATATAAATTAAGTCTTCCCAGCCTTAATAAGCAGGAGAATGAAATAGTACTATGCAGATGACACAAAATACAAGATAGCGAACCGGACATTGAGAATAGCAAACAAAATGGAATATCTAGCTAAGGCAACGAATGAAAACGAGAAAAAATCAATGGATGGCAGAACGATCACAAATATTGAGGACACATCCAAAGGACGGAAGTAGACCACATATTAAGAAAGGCTTGAGACCTAGGCGGACGAACCAAAATAAAGTAGACCGTGCTATATAAGGAAAACAATTACAGAAAGGATAATCTAAAAACCAGGGAAGAATTTTTAATTTAATTTAATTTTTAATAATGTTCTCTCTATAAATAATGGGGTGATGTGCAAGGTTCCACAAGGCTTGATTTTCGAACCTCTGTTCTTCATCGTGATAGTGATAGCACAAAATTATCCTTCATGATGACACCAACTTTTATCATTTTATGTCATGACCAAACTAACTGATTCGAATTTGATACCGAAGAATAAGACAGGTCATTATAGTGTATACCTGCCAATTCTAGGACTATAGTATTTATATAATATATAGTATTTTTTAAACGTTTGAGACAGCAATGTTATAAAAAAAATCTTTCCAGTATTTGTTATCATTTGCTGATAACTTGTTTCTGTCAAATCTTAGTATCTTCTTTGCTTGCATTTCTTGGGTATGTCATGCTAAAAGTTTTTGTTTTATTCCAATTCTATACTTTTTTAACGAAGAAATATTATTAATTAATAAACCGAAACACAGCAGTAGTATTCAATCTTTGTAGATACAGCTACCAAAGTAGTCGAATAGCAAACACCAGAATTAGAACACTCACCTTCCAATATTTTCACTAAATGCAGGTAAAATGCTAAGTTCGTTAAAGATTCTTATCCACGGAGCACCCAGGTCATCAAACATCAAATACAGGTCTCCTTTTATGTGGGCAATGTAATTAACAACTGAAGAAATTTGCCCACTGAGAGAGAAGATCCCATAGGCCCTGTATCGATGCGTTTGAAAATCCGTCCTGTAAAAAAATATCGTAATAACTGGACGAGTTTATTGTTCATCAAAACCGTTACCTAAATACATCGTTTATCAAACTTATGAACTCAATGTTGAATTTTCTCGAAGCTACGTCATCCAAAATTGTTCTGACTCCTTGTTCTGTTCTGGCACTGACACACAGTAATCTTGGGATATGTAGCATACTGACACCACTAGGAACAAGTTTGTCGTGTGATTTCAACAAGGTGTGACAGTTTGCGCCTCCGAATCCAAAACTGCTGATGCCTTAAAGAGAAAAGCATAGTGGAGTTGTTTTTATTGCATGTAAAGTAGTACTACAACCTACCAACTAAGATATCTTTCTGTTTTGGCCATGGCGTCTTCTCGGTGACCACTACAAGTCTTCCTTTTTGAAGAGCATCAACATCTGATCTGGGTTTATGGAAATTAATGTTTGGGGGAATGTAGCCGGCTTCTAATCCACATATAACCTAAACGATGAGATGATAATAATGAAAGTTATCGTGAAATATATCGAAATCGTGATATCGTCGTCCAATTTCAGAAATACATAATCTTMCATCATTATTTTGTAGAAAAATCTTCTGAATTAATTATTTTATTTTGGCTTAAGTAAAAGGCTTGACCTTGTTCTGGACAGAGCACGAAGGGCATTCAATTCTTTGCTACACATTTAAATATATTAAAACAACTGAAAAGTGTACACTCAAAATGGTGAGGTCTTTAATTTTCTTTCTGTGTTTTGTTGTCTCGGTAGTAGCAATTTTATCAGGATGGTGAGTAAAACCTGTTTTTGTGCAATAGTTTCAATGTTTTTTCTTTTCCTAGTTAAATCATTCGCTACTTACCTTGGTAATAGAGCATATGCCAGCAGCTGGTTCACTGTGACCTATATTTGACTTAACAGAACCTATCAACAGTGGAGTATCACGATTTGGTGTGAATATTTCATCTGCAGCATTTGCTTCTTCTGGATCTCCTACTTTAGTACCTATCGAAAAAAAGCAAAGAAAAAACATTAATGGTTTATCAAAAATCTAACCAAGATGACTTCCTTAATAACATATATATAATAGGAGTAGTAACCAGCAAAAGGGTGCTCAGTTGGCAGCTGTATAAATCAAAGCGGAATGAGGTTGTAGGTTTACTTAGGGAGAAAAAGCGACGTTACTACCACAAAAAATTGATTGTTTTAAGGATAACTCCAGTATGATGTGGAAAACATTAAAAAAACTTGTAAATACAAAAAATCAGTGTGACTATACTTGTGTTCGTTTCTAATGTGATGATCATATGATTTTGGTAAGAGATACTGTGGAGATTGCGAATAGGCTCAATAATTATTTTATAGAAAGTATTGGTTCAATTGTCAGTGATATAGATTACAATGATTCATGCCAATTTAAAAACAGCAATAGGTATCCAAATTTATCGGAATTCAGCCGAGTGGACATGGGTCAACTAAGGAAAATAGTTAATAATCTGGATAATAAATTCAATGTGAATGATTGCACTAACTCTAGAATCCTAAAAAGAATATTTCAAACTATAGGTCATGTTAATTTGAATTTCATTGACACTTCACTATCTAGTACTTGTGTGCCCAACTTCATTAAAATTAGTACTATATTTCCTATACCAAAGGTGGCAAACACTATTGAGACAACTCTTACAGCATGTAAAAAAATATTAAATATTGTTGCCTTACCAATCCGGATTTAGGCAAAATCACCCTTGTGAGAGTGCCCTCCAGTTGACTCTCAGTAAATTTTATTTATTGACAGGTCGATATTGCTCAGAAAATTATTTCAATATGGTTTTCAGGGAAAGGTGCACCAGTTGTTGGCTAATTATTTAAGTAGTAGAAAACAGAGA
Organism: Rhyzopertha dominica; assembly: GCA_025024175.1. Taxonomy (NCBI): domain Eukaryota; kingdom Metazoa; phylum Arthropoda; class Insecta; order Coleoptera; family Bostrichidae; genus Rhyzopertha; species Rhyzopertha dominica. The sequence continues at coordinate 1,397,008 of QCXZ01000075.1, forward strand.
GTCAGGATTGGGGACATAGTTTCGGAAGAGGCGGTGAGTGAATGTGGGGTACCTCAGGGGAGTGTGATAGGGCCTCTGTTTGTTTACATTATATATTAATGATATTGATTAGTTTGTTGGTTGTTATTTTGTAAATTTATTTGCAGATGATACATTACTTGTTGAAAGTGAATGTAATTTAGATGTAGCAATAGCAAAAATGAATAAAACTCTTGCAAAGGTAGAGCAGTATCTAGCTTCAAATAGATTAAAGCTTAATGTATCAAAGATTAAGGGTATGATTGTGACTACTAAATACAAATATAAATTTTTAGATTTAGATAAAATAGATTTGCATATTTGCAATTGTAGAATTGATATTGTAAGGATATATAAATACCTAGGTCTCACAATTGACTGCTTGTTATCGTTTGATGAGCACTTTAACTACATGCAAAAGAAAATATCTAAAAAGTTGTTCTTTTTATCAAGAGGGGGTAAATTCCTCTCTATGKAAAGGACCATTAGAGTATATAAAACTATTATACAACCTCATTTTGAATACTGTGCGTCGATAGTGTTCCAGTTCAACCTTAACAAGATGTCTTGCTTGCAAAAACTTCAAAATTGTGCACTGAGAATTATTCTAAAGTGTACCAGGCTCACGCCGATTAGGACTAAGTGGTTGAATATTGCGGATAGGGTGCTGTATCTTACGATGGTCTTTATATATAAAATAATAAATAATCTGATGCCACCTTACCTTACAAAAATGATAGTTAGGGCACACGATGTTCATCAGTACGAAACTCGAAATGCTGGTGATATTTTTGTGAATAGAACTTACGCAACTGCCTCTAAATCTCTATTTTTTAAAGGTTTTATAAAATACAATTCATTGCCACTTCATGTTAGATCTGCTAAATCACTTAGATGCTTCAAATCACAGTTGCTGGTTTATATTACGGGCACTAGTTAGCGTGTGAATATTGTTTAATTTGTTTTGTGTATTCATGTTGAACATTAAATAAATTAATAAATGTTATTTTCCAATACATCAAATACTAGCCTTGTGCTAATTAGTAAAGTGTATTATTATTATTATTATATAATAACTGCAGATTAGTTGAGTTGTGAAATTTACCTGTTCCATGGGCCTCCAAGAATGTTAGAGTACTTCTATCTACCCCACATTCTGCATACAAATCTTTTAGAAGAACCTTCTGCATCTTACTGGATGGGAAGGTAATACCTTCATCTTTGAAGCCATCACAATTGCTTTTAGCATGAAGTATCTGTGAAAGTAGTAGCTTAGTTGAATTAATTAATTTGAAAAGAAACTATACATTACCGTTGCATATATCCTCTTAGCGAGCCTCTTCTTTTGAAGAAACACAGCACTAATAGACTCTGCCCTCACATATCCATCTGCGTTCTCATCAAAAGCCTTACTCCTTCCGTCCATGCTCAATACTCCAAGCCTAGAATATCAAACTGTAAAATCCCCTTTACAGTTTACCTGTTCTTACCTCGAGAATTGTAGAGTAGTGAATGGATTTATGATCAGATTGGTGCTGGCAACTATGGCGTAATCACATTCACCCTTCCTCATGGCTTCGTAAGCGTTGTCGACTCCATAGAGGGAGCTGCTGCAAGCGGCATCCACGTTGGTTGATTTTCCGTGCAGCCTTAAGAAATGGCTGATCTTGTTGGCTATTAAGGATCTCAGGGCTCTGGAAGACAAAAAGAATGCAACTGAATAATAATTGTCATTTGTTTCAGAACTGTTTTTATTATGTCGCCTGTGTTACGACGTTTTACTCGACGGGATAGTGACTGTGTGAATCGACAAATTTAAAACACTTTTTCTTGTTTTGCACATTGATACTTTTGAGTACTTAGCTTTATATCTTTATTTACCATTAAATAAATCTACTGTATTGTGCTATATGCATCGATAACTGTCGATTACTCTATATCTGAGTATATTAACAATAACTTTTAGAATACAAAATCTCCCATCGTTTGTCGATATTTAAATATGTTGCAAGTTGTACACAGTACATTCAAATAACACGAAAACCTATTGTTCTTTTAGATAGTCAATCGATTGTTAGACTTACCCAATCATAGCGAAATTTTGTACTTCGAGATTCTCGTGGAAATATTTTTGATCGGTGAGATTCATAACACTGACGTATACGTAAGTTCTGGTACCCTCTAGTTCTTTGGGGTTGACACCAGCATCCATGATGGCCTCTATGGTCCTTTCCAAGACCATTCTACCCATGGCATCAAATGTATTGGCTTCTCTATAGTGTGTTCCTAAATTATGAGAGATTATTTTTGTAACTGGTAAACGTACGATGATGCGAAATGAACTATTTTATTAATATCATTCTGCTAGTTTTTTTTTAATATAAAGTTATTGCCAGAAACAGGAACTACTGCGAAATTTTCTTCCCAAATTGTTTACTAAATTGTAAAGGTCTAGTTCGATACAAAAAAAAAATTTTAAATCAATATGAAGGCAATCTATATGTCATATGTGCCAAAGGACGGCAAAAAAACAATGTCTTTCCTTCAGTAAGTAGCTTTCTATATAGTACAAACAGACCGACTCTTAGAGGTTTTATTATAGACTTAAAATTCTTTGCTATTATCCTACCAAAGAATCCCGGATCAAACTTTTCGATAGGTCGAACACTGCCACACCGCTCTGGTATTTCAGGATGCTTGAGAGACCATCTTGTAGTTTCAGTGACCATGTCCACTTTGTTGAACAAGTTATCTCTGAATTCGTAGACATTGTCAGATCGAGGAAAGTAACCAGCAACTCCTGAAGAGTGGTAAAAGTAGTGTTTCACAGTCATAAGAAGTTTGTGAATTACCTGATATAACCACTTCTTCCCCAGGTGGTGGTGTGGCTAACCATTTCCCTATCTTGAACTCTCTCTTTGCTGATTCTTCGCTTGATGGTTTCTCCTCCACACCACTTACTACTGGTTCTTCTTGGGGCTTCATATCTCGTGTGTTGGATTGGGCAGGAAGACCCGTCTTAAGATGTTTTGCAATCAATGTCGACTGAAGCTGGAGCATTAAAAGTGCTATTCATTATTTCGACAAAGCGAATTTTTGGCAGCACGCAAAGTTATATACCCGGCTGTACTAATAATAATTTGATTATTCACCACACTACATTTTAACATAATTTTTAGCCTTTTTATCTAATATGCATTTGTAATATTTCATTATTATTCGTTCGATTGTTATTAGCTGCTGTAGTACATTGACCTTTGCTGTTAAAACAATAGATGACCTTTCGATTAAACGGGAAGAGTATATTTCATACAAAATTAAAGGTACTTAATACAGTAAAGCGTATAATATTTTTTAATAGATCTATTAACATAAATAATAAGCATTTGTACATTAGAAATGAGAGAGGGAGGAAGCAATATCTATAGACTGGATGACTATTTTGTACATAAGGAAGCAAAAAAGTATGCAGATAAAWTTTAAAACAGAATCATTGTTTTCTAATAACCCTATAGATTCGAATCAATGGTCATTTTCAAAGAACATCAAAATTATACTAAGTTAAGATGTACAGAATTTTGTTTACATCCCGTATTTTTACAGGGGGTCGTAAAATTTCTAACCTCATATCAAAGACGTATTGGACGTGTGTAGTTGCCAAAAATAATTTTTTTTTTGTAATGTTGTGCTTCTTCAATTTCTAAGTGCTCTAAGGGGTATAGTTTTTTACATTTTCTTTCGCAATCTAAGAAGTTTTATGCAGCGGTCATCAAAATATGTTGTGCTTTTATTTGAGTGTTCTTTAATTATTTTTTAGTCACTTTTACTAGTTGTTTTACATGTAGGTTGTGGATACATTAATTGTTAATTACCCATTTTTTGTTTTAATGGGTGTCATACCACTATTCTTTGTATTGTAGCTATACATTGTTTTTTTTTAATATTGAAAATGATGGTTCCAAACGATCGTCATTATCGGTATTATTAAGTACAAATGTTCAAAAATTGTATACAGAGGCGTTAGTTAAATATCGAGCACAAGCTATTTGGTCATAGTTTACAAAGATGACGTAAGCTATATCATAAGAAATAAACTATTTTTTTAAATTTAAATCTAGTCATGAGTAATGAGCACCAAACCACCCAAAACTACAAGCAATCTGCGTTATTTTTCCACTTACCCGTTTACAGTGGATTTACACCTTCACAATCCAAGCGGTCAAAATTGGCATCCAAAAAGGACCGAAGCCAAATATTGTCCCCGACAAAGCCCAACGCGTTTTATAGGAACTCCGTTTGGAAATTTAAATACAATGCTTGGCCAGGATACCACGGAAGTTAACATTCCGGCAGATGGGTTAACAGCACCGCATTAGAAAAGGCGTTTGACTTTTGATCGGGATGAACCTTTGAACTTGAGCGGGTTGAATTGAATTGTCTCGAGGGTACACTATCAATATCACTGTAACTATCAGTTTCTTGGTCTATAATTAGGTCTTTAACAATATTCTTCCGATATTCGTCTTCTATCATTATTAAGTGATGTACAAACTTTTCCCCAATATTCGATAATCTTCATAATCTTCCACATTTCAGAGGATTAAATAGTTTGAAGGTCAATCCATCTTTCCACGCAGTGTTGGGCACTTCTCTCTAGAGGGAAAGGAGCACATAATCAAAAATCACAAAAAAGGATTGATTAATTTGAAGCATCGAGCGTCAACAAACTACAAGGACGCACATTCAGTATATAAAAAATAATAGGAACTGGACTATTGAAAGTAATTTATTAATAATTTTCAATTTTGTTCAATTCTGTGTGAAATTTAGATAAGGCTATATATAGTTGTGCACCAATCCAATTCAAAAAAATTATTTTATTAAAATACGGGAAAAGTTAAATTAATGACTGAATGGATTACTTCTTATTATTTTCGTGTCTTTTATCCCTCTTAGTTACATTAATTTACGTTTGCATTTGACGAAAAAAAACTTAAAATTCAGGATGGGGCTATAGTCTATAGTTATGCTCCCTAGAATGTTAATTAGTGTTTGGTCTAAAGGTACAGGTCAATACATTGAATGTTCCATACGGCGGATAAACTTTATTAAAAAAAAATTATCCTTATGAAATCCCTACTTTATTTCAATCACCTCAAAATAAACCTCTTTTTAAATCTTGACTGGCATTCTAAATTTTATGCATTATATATTATCACCGCACTGGGTATATCTCCTTTAAAAACAAACGTCTTAACATTTCCAACAATTAAATGACTTATTGCGCTTTAATAAATGAAGCGCGCACAAAAAATTATCAACAAAAAACTTGCCCACCGGCTACCGCGCGTGAAGGTAGAAAGTATCGGCAAAACGGGCCACTGCATACAGAGATTCTATAGTGTGCCGCGCTCAATACTACCTTCTACTCTAGCTGGACTTCTAGAACGCATCTACCCACACGAAAAATGCTAGTTTTTTGCAGCGCCTTTTTAGATTTTCTTAGACCGAGTTTTAGTAGTGATTTACATTTTGTAGTGATCGCGTCTCGCGTTATTCGTGAAAGTGCATTGAAAAATACTAAATAACATCCGAAAACTGTGGTGTTCGTGAGTGAGTGCCCCAGTGGAAGACGGACACGGAAGGGAAAGGAGTTAGGGCTAGGATACGCTGCTGAAAACTGTAAGAATCTTTTGTTTTGGATCTGAGAAATCGAGAGAATTACTATTGCATCGCATAAATATAAAMTTCTAAATAAGTTGCACCGTTTTGACGGTACATTCTTGATTAGGTTCGTAGCTTGTTTGATTGTGCTTTCTTTCACGGATTTTATCATTTTCAAAGAGCATCAAACTATACAGGATGTTTCACGAATGATAATGACCCTGACGAAATAATTTTGACAAATTTATTGCAAAAAATATTTTATATTACAACTTTAGCACAGTTAAATATAATTTAAGCTTTACAATAGCGTTTCTAAATTATTTTATTCCATGTCAATGCACAAATGCACTCATCTAAGAAAATTATAATGAACACTCGCTAACACACCGATATTCTGTTTAATGGTTTTGCAATTCTTAGTCATAGTTCCTCAATATTATGAACCATGTTTTATACACAATAGATTTTAGATAGCCCCAAAAGAAAAAATCCGTAGGATTCAATTCAGACGACTTTGCAGGGCACTGTATATAATTGCCAAGTCCAATTCATCTGTCAGGCTACATTAAGGTGCTCTCTCACAACAATATTAAAATGGGGTGGTAAAAATGTAAAATGAACATTAAATAATAAACCTTAACGCCCAAATCCAGTTTCATCTGTGACAAAAATAGAATGTATTAAATTTCTGTCATCATAAAGATTGATAGTAGTATTACAGTTTACATGAGCCATGTAGTCTTCTGGCTTGAATTTTTTGGTAATGGTACAGCTGTTGCTTTTTTAGTATTCTCCTGATTTGCAATTAATCTTACACTAGTATTTTCAATGAAATTTAGAAAGTACATTTCTGCATTCACACTTAGTGTGGAAAATTGTATACAGGATGTTTCACAAATGATAATGACCCTGATGAAATTAAAAATGCAACCCAAAATTCATTTGCAGAGGTAACATTGATAATTGTTCACCGCCTTAAAAATATAAAACGTAGAGAGCTATATAAATTCGTAAATTTTGACATAAACTTCAATCATTTGCTTTAAGTAAACTTGGTATTGTAAAACAAAATTTATTTTTGAAAAATTTTTATTCAATAACAATAATGTAATAAATACTCAAAATGTCGCCCTCCGCTGTTTTCACAAGCTTGAATTCGTGCCCAAAACGATCTTTTAAAATGCATTAACATTTTTGGAGTGATGGATCTACATGCATCACGTATTCTATTTTCTAAATGTTCTACACTTTCAATTGGTCTTTGGTATACTTGCTCTTTTACCATTCCCCACAGAAAAAAATCCAAAGGTGTAAGGTCCGAGCTTCTCGGTGGGCAAAGATTAATTGAACCTCTTCCTATCCATCGGTTAGACATAAACGAAATCAAGATGTTGGGAATCACTGAGTATAAACCTATTTGTATTTACATCTATTTCGTAGTTGTTTTTTCTTGATACCAGAACATTCAGAAAAGGAAGACCTCCTTTTAACTTCTTTTTCCACTGTGAAATTAATGTTTGTGAAACGAGAATTTTAAGTTTCAAATAAATGATCAATATTACATATTCTGGTGTCAAATGCAGCAAAAACATCATCCACGTAACGTAGCCATATCCGAGGAGAATTATTGGTTTACGTTTTTAAGGTCGTTTCAAAACGGCCCATAAATAAATTTGCCAGAAAGGGGGAAAACTATTTTTTTAGTTCAATATTATTACTAGCCAATAGCTCCTGCAGATATTTTAACTTTACTTCTATATATATTATAAAAAATTAAGTAAACTCTTCTAACAGCGGTTAATTTTTAGCCTAATTTTAATTTTCTTTTGTATTGCTTCAATTGTATTAAGTTGCACGTACATCTTTGAAACCGTCGACGCACTTTTCTGTCGTGATTTCCCTTTACAGCTATATTTCTCACAGTTGTGAAATTTTGGTCATTCTACTGGTTCTTGCGATGGCCCCACTTTCTACTTGTAGGGATATACAAAAATTTCAGCAATTTCAGTTGTCCCATTCTACATGTTTTATTTGAACACTAATTTTTATGTTGCTAGTTTGAAAATCGCTTTCCATTTTTAGACAAGATTGCTTCTGTAGGTTTTTAGATTTATTTTATTAATTTGACGTAATATTTTCCTCTTGTAATTTGGTACTGACGAAAACTTATTAGCTGAAAGCCCTTTACCTGTTAATAAATATTGCTGATTAAACTTGACGAGGCTTATTTAACAAGAACTGACATATAAAATTATAATCGGTGCTGCCCCTTCGTATTTTGATGGATTTATAGCTAGAAGAGAAGAATTGTTAGAATATAACTTAAGAAATCATGAAGATTTGAACATTGTTAGGTTTAAGATATATGCCATGCAGAAATCCCTTTTTGTTGATAAATTGCAGGAAAATATATTTTAATACAAACTGTTCTCAGTATGTTCATATATGTTACTAAAAAACTTAACTAACCAACTAACTGAAGGTTGCAGAACTTAGTTATCTAGTCGAATCGATTGTCAAAGCTAACTAATAAATCTCGTTAAACAAAGTACATTCAAATCGTAGCTGAACTAAATTTCTAACGGATCATGTTGTTGCAGGAAGGTCCGAGAAAGACCTGCATGCCGCAGTTTTTGGCAGAGGTGAGTTCTACGATGTGCATGCCCAAAATAACATCTACGAAGCGGAATTTTCGTATTTCTACTATGCGATTTTGAATATTCGGTAGTGCAGTGCGTTTTGTCCGAGAGTTAGGCTTTTACGAAATTCACACACGGATAAGAAGCATCTGGATTATTATTTAAATTTACTGTAACTTTCTGCTTGTACGTATAGCTCGGTGAACTGTATACTAAGTAATTTTATGAATGATTGACGTTATTCACTTAGATAGGTGAGTTGTAGTCTTGAGAATTTATGATATCAGATCTCATCCTGTTTTGCATTGCAAAAATAAACGACTTTTGACTATCGTTACACTATGGGAAATTACTAAGTTTATTTCATCATTTTTATTGGCTTTTAGGTAACAGAAAGCTTAGGATGAGGTAGAGGATTTTACAATTTATTTAAAAAAAATTATTTTGGCGATAAATATCGTATCGATTCATATTAATATTATCAAAACAGTTGGCAAACACAACTTAAGATTTAAATACGTGGTAAACGTATTCTTAGCTAAAATACTCATTTGGAGTGTTCAATTTATTATTTGACAGGCATTTTCTTTGAAAGCCTTTTTGCAAATTAACAATTGGATATTCTATAGTAGCTAAATGTATATGCTGTGATCAAGTAGTACTAAACTAATAAGTATAAGAGTTTAAACATAATTAGGCTTTTTAGAACACGTGACTTTTGAGCGACTGCCAGGGGGCAAATTTCAAAACGATGCAGCTTCTAGCGCGCTGTCATAGAAACCCCATTACTTAATGCCAACGTCAGTCGCTAGAGCTGGGACATTCGATTAAATTCAAATTGTTCAATCAATCGCGTAGATTCGGATCATTCAAGTCGTTCATAAGGATCGTGAATTGAAAGTGACAGCGGTGTCTCCTGTCTCGCCACAGCATATAAATATGCTGTCATGATGTTTCTCGTCGTGCGCTGTCGTCAGCCGTTAACCATGTACGACGCACGAACGACGCTGATTCATTAGCTGTGAGCCAAATCAAGGCATAAGTCGTTCAATTTGAACGACTGGGTCATGAAGGACCCAACTCTATCAGCCACGCGTCCGTTTCCAGGGTTTCGCAGGCGCGTCCCATGCGTGCGCTTTTTGCCCCCTGGACGCCATATTGGATGACGTAATCTTAAAAAGCCTAATTGAGTTATTAAGTAACCCGTATTTATTCAGAAATACATTTTACACGTACTATAAATTAACAATAATTAATATAATCGTTTGTATAATTCACAGAATACTATATTTACTAAATGTTTTATATCTACATGCATACAAACTTACAAWAARTTATATTCATTTGATATGTCATAATATAAAAAGTTAACCTAATTAAATTCATATTTCGTCCGATATTTAGAGGTCMTAAAGTTAATTTTTTACCGGAAAATGATAAAATTTATGTAACATAAAAAGCCAAAGCTAACCCGTAGCTATACTTTTATACCCATATTATACTTTGTAATGGAATATCATCATTCTATTATATTCTATTCTAAAATGGTAAACAGGTTCTTTAATGATAATAATATTAACATTTACGTATATTTATTTTAAGTTGGATTTATTAAGCGTTTTCGCATTCAAATGCCTAAAGTTCGACATTTATGTCACTATATACTTTCGCAAAGTTCTGATTTTTTTATTTAGAATGGGTGTATCCGACGTTGAAGTCTCGTTTTTTTATGAATCGACTATAAACCGTATATTTTCTTTATCAATTTAAGCGCCTATCTCTGAACATATCCAAATGTGCTATAGTTTCATTTTCGTGGAAACAGTCCATTTTTCAACGTATACGTACTCCATTAATAACGTTAACTTTTGACTATATAAACAAAACTTGAATGCGCAGTATTGATTTGGTTTCCTCTCTGCAGTACTTATATTTGGTTGAATTGTTTCGGGGATGGTATTTATTCTGCCCAAGGCTTTTGGTACGGCTGTATTTTTTTAGAAGAGTTAAAATTATATTACTCCCAAATTCACATAAATTTTTGTTAGAAATTTTCTCGCATTTATTATTTCTACAGAATAGGTGATTTATGTATTGTTCTAAATAGGTAGACTAACGTGCTTCAAGAATTTCTTAAAACAGAAATAACATTTAGTTAGATTTGATCGTTGGTAACAATCTATATTATAAAAACTATATGGCATTAAGCTACACATTTCTTGTTTAGCCTTTTCATTCAACAGTAGTCTTGTGTTTATTAAACAAACAGTGTTGTATGAAGCTAATGTTATGTAAACGATAAACAATTGTAAAGTCAATCCAAAACATTATTATACACAGGCTAATGAAATCAGTAAAGCAAAGTTGAAGACGTCGAAGCTAAACACTAGGAACAATTCAATTTATTTGCACACTCACCTAGCAAGGATTTTCAAATTTAGTTATAATCACAAACAAGTGGATTTAGTAAACAGAAACATTCCTTTATCAAAATCCACAATGCCTAGCTACTGCCTACTGGTATGGGTATGCATTTGACTGCACTACAGTCCAACCATTTATGACGTGATAAATATAGTTATTAAATTCATAGCATTCATTGAAGTTGAATGAATGGTCTGCATTTGATCCAAGGTATATAAAATTCTTCCCATCCTGAAGGATAAGGAGAAACTAACAATTCATGGCCAGACGTTGCTAACTGCAAAATAAGATCTTTGTTTGAATATTAAATATGGCCCAGCCAAAAGGCTAGGCACTCAAAAAATTGAGGTAGACTCATTTGAGTTGTACCCCTCCACGGAAATCTTTAGTAAAAGGCGAAAGATTTATTCGCTCTGAAGGGATACCAGAGTGACGTTTGTAAACTACCGCAGGGTTAATATGTACAACCCCCAGTTAGATGCTAGTAAGAGGCACTTCAAAAGTTACGCCTAAAAAACGACCAACTAATCGACAACCAACTTCATATCGATCTTATTAGGTCCAGAAAAATTTATTCCTTAATTTCCATGCTTAACTTACTTAAGATTGTTGCCCTAAAACAACAAATTCTTCGTTAAATGAGTAAATCACAGATCTAATTAAAAGCGACATCTAGCAAGTCTTCATACAACACTGTTACAACACAATTGACTAGAGATGCCACTAGTAGTATTGTTGGGCATTATTAAGAGTAGAATTCTACACTTTATAGACAATACAGTAGTCAATATATTTGCATAGAAATTATTTCAATTTAAAATAAATAGCTATAATTAATGCAAAAGGCAGTACTATCTTTTCTATGGTACCGTTATCTTAATTTACAGTTTACAATGTTACCAACGGTGAACTATATTTTGACATTTGATCATTTGGCATTGACATTGACAGCATAACAAGGTACATGTGTGGGTGCTGTGTGTATATAGTTATAATGAATTAATCCAGCAAACATTAAATTAATTAGTATTTTTATTTTAATTCCTAATGCTTGGTTGCTGTCGCCAATTTTCTTAAGTAAAACAGGGTTTTAAGTGCATTGGAATATATGCATATATTGTGATAAATGACAAATAAGAAGATTTGTTTATAAGTTCCACTTTCCATTTCTATAATACAATGTGATCAACGTTTTTCACTGCTGGCTTTTACAACTTAACTCAGATGGTGTATTGATTTCGACTACCATGATTTTTTCTATTGCAAAAGTCTTATGAATAAGTAATAGATTTGCTTTAATACTTCAAGCTATCACTTTTAGAGTTGTTTCAGGAATATCACAAAACGGTGATGGAAAAGTAGGTCAAATATTTGCAAAAACACTACCGAAAATTGGTTATCTTTTTGTCTCAGAATTATTTGCAGGGCACATATTTATAGTCCTTAAATTTGTTTGAATTTACAGACTTCCCTTCAGCAATGAACAGTTTTGTTAAACAAAATTAACTTTTTCTATAATATATGTACATGGGTCGTCCTGTACAAAGCTGCAATGAAATGCTTGATCTGGGTGTAATTATGGACATGGACTTGACTAGCATTCCTCATATATTACATATTTGCAAGGTGGCCACATAACTATTGGGTTTCCTATTTCGTTCATCAAATATATATTAACCTTTTAGAGAGTCTACGTAAGAATGTTCGTTCCATATCCTGACAGACGTGATCAGTCTGCTCTATTTACTGGGGAAAATTCACTGGTTGTGTGTACACAGTTAGCGTATCTTTCGGAATTGGCAGAYACTCATACTCCTAATATGAAAAGTAATGATATTTTTATAACTAAAAGCATGGTGTATTAACAAACAAATTMTGTGGTAGTAGGTAGTACTTCAATTTGGTACTATGTCTTCATACTTCATGTAGAAAACCAAAAGCAAGCTAACAATGGCCAACATATTTTCAATGATTTATGAGAAAAGAATGCGTTTTCCAAAGTGGTAGTAGACTAAATGGTTAAACTTGGTAACTACTTTTTGCTTTTGATAAAACAAAATCGATTAATTACATTATTAATTATTGTTTCAAACACGTTACATATAGTAGAGTAGTAGGTAGATAATTAATTCAATGTTTTTAATAATAATTATACTCATGGCAATTAAACGAGAATAATATAAATCAAGCATCGTATTTGCTTTATTTACTGTTCATATTAATACATTAAATTAAAGCGTCAAATAAATTATTAATCAGTCGACTTAAAAAGCACAATCTTGCACTGAAAAAAATCACCCATAGTCTTTAAAACAGCACGTATCTGTACTTGTCATAGTTGCTGTCAAAGTTCTCCAACAGATGGCGGCAAACGACGACGAGCAAAACAACAGCAAAGCAGCAGTTGATCAAAATAGAATTCAGACAGGTCACCACGTTACTGCATACGTCATAGACGCATATGTTTAGGGCACCGTACCGCGGCATTGCAAATACCTAAAAAAAAAACAAGGGAAAACTGCTTTAAAAAGGGCATACACGTTTTCCCGCKTATTTTCCGGCGKGAAATTCAAATTTACTTAYCGATTATGTGTAACAGCGTCSTACGTGCTTTATTAAAGTAATCTGGCAGGAATAATGGAAATTTCGGTACAAAAATAACTCGACGATTGCATTAACATGGCGTTGGCTGTCTTATTTCTTCCTGCAGCGATCGGCGTTCTGTAAAAAGGAATATGTCAGCAAAAAACGTAATTAAAATACAGCGTAAGCGGGTTGGTGCAATGTTTTATAGTTTTTAATAGGATGAAATTGCCGAAAAGCTAATTACGAGGTTAGCAAGAAAGAAGTTGTAGTATTCATCAAGCATTTTTCTTTGACGCAGTACAAAATAAAATACACGCGTTGTATTTTTAACAAGAAATTTAAAAAGATCGGAAATATATAGGGTATTGTTCGGAAATGCCCAGAAAAAAAAATGGGACACCGCGTATAATTAGGCTAGTACAACTTTAATTCGAAATTTTGATTAAGTGAACTTCACACACAGTCTGCCACATAAAATACATACATGTAAATAAGTTTCGGACAAGTAAAATATCAACCTCTGATGATTCTTTCACAATAGACTCAATTCATGAATTGAACCATATACCAACTGAAAACACGCACAAATATTGTCGAATCTTCAAATTCTCTTCTATACACCACAAACTGAACGTCGTTCTAGCATATTTTGAAGCTTGCCGAACGATAGTCTTTATCCTCAGCTGCAGAGTGAGTCAGTCACCTCCAGGTACAGTTTTTCTTGAATTACAATGCGATTGTGAACTGTTGGCATACCCCCGAGCAAGAATTAACGGTATTTCCACGTGGTACGTGCAAAAAAAGTGTGTCCGCTTTCGCCGCAATCTCACTGCTGAGTTTTTCGTGAAAACCCGTACTGTTACACAATTTTATTAGTTTATTACCTGAGGTGACCTCAGATAACACTGATTATTATGGCAGAAAAGCAAACAGAGCATAATAAAAGCCCGACTATTGATTATGATGCGAAATGCCTGTTAGTTTCTGCTCTGGAAGCGTTATGGTTAATTAGCACTCTTTCAAATTTATGGGTTTTGTTAATGAACAGTTATACAGGGTGACATAGAAAAAAGTACATTGTATAGTGCCATACAATAGAGGACACTAAAATAAGAAAAAAAGTTCCTATGAACATGGGTCCGCAAGGCCTTCGGTTAAAAGATACGGGGTGTTGAATTTTAATTTATTTTTATTTATTTGCAAAAACAAAATGTATTGAATAGGTCCTAACTTTTTTGCTATACACTGTATATCATTTTCGACTTAAAAAATTTGTTATCCCTTCTTTTATACTTAAAAAAGGTATACCTTGTCCAAGTCGCTAGAAGCAATGGTTCCAGTACAAATGCATCTAAAAGCCGACAATGCACGCAAATTATTAAAAAAGCGCCAAAGTAACCTTTGCAAAAAAAATGATAAATAACAATTAAATAATGAGTCATAATGACACTTGTCAAACTAATGTAATAATTGTTAGAGGTATTTTGTGTTCTTGATTACGTTTTTCATTGGTTTTCTCACTGATTATTCAAACTTGCTTTCAAAACTGGTTCACTACACTTTTGAAGAATACAGGGACATGATTATGTGTTACGGCGAAGCTAGATCAAATTCTTACGAAGCTCAACGTATCTATCAAGAAAGATATCCTTTAAGACAAGTTCCTAATGTTCGAACATTTATTGATGTGCATAGGCGTTTGGGAGAAGATGGCTGTTTTAAAAAACCAAAAGTGAATAGTGGGGTTTCCAGAACTCGTCGCACTGTGCGAAACGAAGAAACTGTTTTACGAATGGTAGAAAATAATCCGAGAACAAGCACCAGAAAAACAAGTTTAGCGGTGCGAAACCTTAACCGTGAATCAGTTAGACAAATTTTCAAAGAACAACTTCTTCGCCCATATCATTTCCAAAAAATTCATTCACTACTGGAACATGACTTTCTTCCTCGTGTACAATTTTGCGAATGGTTTCAAAACCAAAGACAAATCATTATTTCATCAATTTTGTTTACTGACGAAGCTGGTTTTAGTCGTGATGGTATTCTGAACCTACATAACATGCACCATTGGAGTGATGAAAATCCTCATCAAACTGTAATTCGAAGTCACCAATATGGGTTTTCTATTAATGTGTGGGCAGGTATAATCGACAATTACTTAATTGGCCCATTTCGATTGCCCAATCGATTGACAGGTGCACTGTATCGAAATTTCTTGGAGAATGATTTAAACACATTATTAGAGGATGTCCCATTGGCCATTATTGGAAGAATGTATTACATGCATGATGG
The DNA here is from genome assembly GCA_025024175.1 of Rhyzopertha dominica. NCBI lineage: Eukaryota > Metazoa > Arthropoda > Insecta > Coleoptera > Bostrichidae > Rhyzopertha > Rhyzopertha dominica. The sequence continues at coordinate 1,412,634 of QCXZ01000075.1, forward strand.
GGCGCCAGCGCACTTTTCTCGAGTGGCAAGGGATTATTTGGACAGGAGATTTGGAAATACGTGGATTGGTCGAGGGGGGCCTGTACCCTGGCCAGCTCGTAGTCCCGACCTTAATCCTCTCGATTTTTCATTTTGGGGTTTTATGAAAAATGAAGTTTATGCTGTAGAAATACATAATGAAGAACAATTATGGATGAGAATTATGGAATCGGCAGATAGATTTCGTAATAACCCAGGAATATTTCAAAGATGCCATCAATCATTAAGAAGAAGAATAGAAAAATGTATTGAAGTACAAGGGCAACAATTTGAACATCTTCTAAAAACTTAATGTTTTGTTTTAATTAATCATATTTTTCATCATTCTATTAAAATGTAATTGTTGAAGCATTCATCATTGTTTTTGCAAATAAATAAAAAAAAATTAACATTCAACACTCCGTATCTTTTAACCGAAGGCCTTGCGGACCCATGTTCATAGGAACTTTTTTTCTTATTTTAGTGTCCTCTATTGTATGGCACTATACAATGTACTTTTTTCTATGTCACCCTGTATAACGTGGTAGTTATTTATTTTCGCCAGAAACTGACTGGGCCATTAAGAAAGACAAGATTCGCGGTACTTTTTTAAATTTATGTCGCATTCTCTATAAATTTTGTAAACAACATTATGTACAACGATGCTACCCTATTTAGCGATTATTACTTACACAGATATAATAGAAATTTTTGTATTACTATCAGTCATAAACGGACACTACAACTAAAAGTTTAGTAACTGGCATACCTACTAAACACGCGAATCTAATGTCAAAAAACACTAATACACAAACTACGTGAATCCATTACATTTTTTTTCCGTGAAACATGGCAATCCTATCGATTTAATGACATTGATTTAACCCGATTATGTTCGTTAAAACGTTTTTTCAGTTGGTCAATTTAGTGACGCTACATTACATACAACGGCTCTTTTGCCTATTAATTGACGCACTTAGCAAAGCTGTACCAAAAAAGCTACTTTTTTTACAGAGAACACAGTGCAGTATAACGTATCTTTGTTTCAATATCTCATATGTATCTATACAATTTTTGATAATCTATCTATTTACTACGCCTTAACTTATTCCGTAGTAGGTACTCTACATAAGGTTTATATTAAATTATTTCCGGCAATTCTGGCTTTTGGAATCGCGCCAAAGTTACAACGCCATTTATCATCAAAACAATTCCCAAAAGGACAAGTCCTAAATAAGGCGCCACTAAAGTCATACACCTAGGAAGGTTATGCGTCTATCTCCAGCTGTTTAAAATTAACGACTGAGCTATTTGTTTTTATCTGTTATTAGGAATGACGTAGCTTTACCTTTAGAATGTTGCCGACCCCAGAACTTCAACAGTTATCACGCATTTTATCACAAAATAAGCAACAGCAACCCACTGTACACTTGCGTCATTAGTGACGTAGTTCAAACGTGCATTCCTCTCAAGGGAGCTACGAGTAGCTCGAACGTACTGGCAAGCCACCAAATGCGAATATGTTGCTTCTATCTTTAATAAAACTAAAAAATATAAGTACAAAACATAACATGACGATAAAAAGGAATGTTCATTCCAAAATAGCGAGCCCCTATTCCCCTCTGTACGAAACAATGTTGTTCTCAGTTTCGTAGACCTGCACCTCGTACAACAATTCTGGGTTATCCATGACGGCCCTCATTCGTTCCCAAATGTATATCGTTATATTTTCCGTCGTGCTCGGCTTGTCTTTAAAATAATCCACGTCTTTGTCTAAGTTTTTATGGTCCATCGGTTTGACGATGGCTTCTTTCATGAATCTCTTGAGTAGAGTCATGTTTAACACCATTCCGGTATCCGGACTTACACTTCCAAACAACGTTACTTTCACTGAAACAATCGAATCAATTTTGGTTGCAGTTACCGATCAGGTTTACCACGACCTACCAACGTAATTGTGCCCATGGCCGTTTATGTGATTGCACTTCCCGTAAAGCTCGTGATTGGTTTCATCACTCAAGATTGGACTACAAAAAAAATTCGATGTTTTCGAAAAGGTGACTGTTTTTTAAGTTACCTGTGTAAGCGATGAGCTGCAGAAAAAGTAATTCTTCTCGTTTGGTACACCTTAGGCAATCTTTCTGCGCTCATTCTTAGAAAGTTGCGCAATTGTTCCTCGTTTAACAGTTCATTGATTACTGCAGAATAGAGAAACTTTCAAGTAGTAATAATTATTGTTTAAAGAATCAAGTCGGTCGATTTGAACTACTGCGCGTTGTTAATTGAACTACTTACTCTTTTAAGTTTCGTCCACTAGATATTGATAAAATAATTATATTTATAACTATAATTTGTTAATTTATTAATTATGTTTTTGTTCCCCTTTGATACAATTTTTCATTTATTTAGCCCCTCAAATTAGTACAGTAGTAATAATAATAGATTCTAGAGAGCAATACAAAATATTCGATACTTATATGTTGATATATTGTTGTGGAAAGTCAAAAATTTGGTTAGTCTTATCATTACAGTTATTTCCGATACTTTTGAAATATTTGAGATCAAAAATATTCGTCTGTAATTTTCAAATAACTGTTTATCCCCACTTTTGTTTAGTCGCATTATGGTGTTGTTTTGAATGATTTGGCATAGGTCTCTTTATCTTCTTGGATTCAACATCTCTGTAATAATGTACACCATGCCAGGGGCTTTGGTCTTTTTTTATAATGAATATGGGCCCTGTTTTTTTTACATTCGTTGATTTGTTATTATCAATTTTCCTGGCTAAATTTGGACGTTTAAAAAACGTAATATCAAATAGTTACTGTTTGTAACGTTTGTAGCAGACAAAACAAAAGACATAAATACAATATTTCTGGAGGATCATCACAATAGGTACATAAAACACTTGTGACGGTTGTAGGTATTTTTTCGCTTTATTGCACATGTTATCCACCACATGAAGGAATGATCTATACCATAGATAAATTAATTAATTTATCTATGTCTATACTGTTATGATACTCAAGAAATGATATTGATACCAGAATCAGTAATAACAAATCGATGCTAAAAGTGAATGTATTTATTATTCATATCCCTAACTCTAATGGTATTGCCATCCCTAACCCTAACTGTTACTTGTGTTCGTTTACTATCTACCTGCATAGTTTCTAGTCTTTTTCTACCTGGTCCCTGGAGGTCTATCGCGTTTTTTTGGGAAATGCGAAGATTATTACATTGTTTGGTAATTTAGTCTCTTTAAAACAAACAGTTCAGTGATTGGTGCAATGGAGCAAGTGGACAACGAAGTAAAAATTCCCCAAGATGACCACTCATCTATTACATCTACACTAAGGGATGCCAAAACCCTCCTTACTCGTATAAAAGGTGCTCTAGTCAAACAAGAAACTGACGAGGTCAACCCTCAATTATTGGACCCAGTTACGGAAATGTATAAACAGTCATTGGAGCTCAAGGACGGAAACAAAGCCTTGAAATTTTTAGTGATCGACAAGAGACTGATAGTGCTTCAGAAAGTGTCCTCTCCGGAGGAGCATGTCGTGCCCCCTCCAAATAAATGCGTCGCACCAGCTCGGAAGAAAGACGTCAGCGCACCACAAAAGACCGATAAATTTTTATGTGACGTGTGCTGTAAAATCTGCAAATCACATTCCACCCTCAAAAACCACCTGTTGCTCCACAAAGAGGAAAGACCCTACAAATGCCAACAGTGCGAAAGGACGTACGTAAACGCGTCCGCCTTGAACACCCACGTGACCAGGGCGCATTGCGAAGTGCCGCTGTTCGCCTGCCATTTTTGCGACAAACGCTTCAGGCAGGCTAACGGTCGCAACGTCCACGAGCGGGTACACAGGAACGAACGTCCGTACGAGTGCACGTTTTGTCACAGGACGTTCATTAGGAAGCATCATTTGAAGCAGCACGTTAGCCTGCATACGGACACCAGACCGTACAGATGTGAAGTTTGCTACAAGGCGTTCGTTCAGTTAACTTCGTTGAAGTTGCATCGTCGGAAATATGAACATTAGTTTTTGTTGTCGTAAAGTTCAGTAAATATTTTTTGGCAGAATTTTTGTTTATTTAATGTCAAGCAAGATATTTACGAGAGAAATTTACTCTTTTTTCTTAATATAAATTGTGCTTCATCTGTCTTTATTAACCTTTCAGTAATAATTAAGTAATTTTCTTCGGTCCTGAATACTTCATGTAAGCACATAGATACAAAAAAAAMATTAAATGCATTTTTGATAAATATTTTATTTTGAATCCAAATTTTTTTAGGGGGGGTCACATTCTCAGAGTAATTTTAATGTTTGGGGAATGAGCTCTAAAATTGTATTTACATATAAATGATACAAACACACTGTTATAAAGAGAAATGATTACTTGACGAATTAAAAATACTAAATTGATTAATTGCAGTTTTTATATAAAATAACTATTTATTCAATTAAATATATGTTTATTATAAAATGAGTGTTCAAGGCATATACGGGTTCACCTTTTGTATAATTGCATACATCACATTCGATTACTTAGTTGTTAAGTGCTACTTAATACATTTTTTCTTGAAGGGGGTAATATTGCCTGGAGAAAATAGAGCGGGCAAACAAAATTATAACAGATTTTTATTATGTAGCAAACAAAACACAAAATAATGGGAGCAAAAATAATATTCTATTAATTTTAGCAGTGAGAAAGTGAAATATGCAGTTTATTTTGAAATTTTACCACTTTACTTCGCCCTATCTACGTCAGTAGATTTCTATTAAATAAAATTGTACAAAAATTAATGAACGTTTAAATTTTATTTACTTATTTATTTAGTAAATGATCATAAATTATAAAACTTGCAATGCCACAGTAGTTCAACTATGTACCACTACATTTGACCTATTAGTGTCAAGCTTTCTTGGTTAACCTCAATTCTCTTCTGATGAAGATAGCATTTCCTCTTAAATACAGCATATAAGTGCAATTTTAGTACAAAATGTCGAGGATAAGCTTAGAAGCACTGAACAAACTAATAGCAGAGGTAGTAGACGAGGGCAGAAAAAGCGGACTGCCCACAAACTTCGAAGAACACCGTCTGTACATGAACAGAAAGAGAGTGAACATGTCAGAATCCACCAAATCAGTGCCAGTGGTCAGTCCCATCATTAATCTGCTTGGACCCGAACCTGGGGACAAAGTAATATGCAACACGTTCACAACAAGCGAAGTATCCATAGTCAACAAACATCAGAGTACGGCAGATTGCCCCGTTTGTTTGAAGACCTTTCCTAGCATGGTCTGCATGATGCAGCACAATAATCTGGCACATAGCGCTGTGACTCACGATTGTGGAGTGTGCGGGAAGACTTTTAAGTATTCGATTCAGTTGATTCGACACATGCATGTGCATCAGGAACAGTCACGTGATGGGGAAAGCAAAGATGAGAAGGTTGCTGCCGACGTAAATGTGGAGGATGAATATGTTAGTATTTTTCAAAGCGATATTTATGTAGAGTAGAGGTTAACACGTCTTAACCAAATCATATTCAAACATTTGGAAGAGCGTGAAGTGAACCGTGTTTATTTAATTTAAATGAACCTAGAAATAAACATACTTTTCTATTTTGCATTTTTAATGAAGCCGTTATGAAACGCACTTTGCGTTTCGAAATAGAGCTATTTCGACACGGAATATTTTATTTTGCGGTGTTAGTATCGCTAAAAACTCCGAGGGATCGTGAAACTCCACTTCGTAACGTAGTAACTGTCATGAATCTTGTCAAAATTGACACCTAGCCAACTTAGGCGTGGCAGGTTAAATTTCCCTAAATTTTTTGCTTTTGCCCTCCGGCTATTTTCGCATTCACAGCATTACAATCGAAAACGAACTCTTTGATGAAGTAAAGGTACTCTGTCGATTTTTGTTCATACATAGGTAATAATTTTTGCCAAATTTCTGTCATTTTCTCACATTTTTATTTTGGAATATTATTACATTCAGTGCTTTGGCGCCCTATTCAGGCTGTGCTTGTAACTTTGCCATTTCAGTAGAACTGCTTCATATTTTCACCAGTTATCACCATAACTTTTTACATCTCTATTGTTTTCTTTGCTATAACTATCCTTGATTGTTTTTATAATCGCCCAAGTCAGTTATCTGAACTTTGCTTGTAGTAAAACATTTTTAATATCACATTAAATATTGTGATGAAAATAGCAGTTAAGAATAACGGTGCTCTGCCACATTGACATTAAATACAAGATGTCACTAAATGATAAAAAATAATGAAGGGGAGATTCTACTCAAAAAATTAATGCCACAAGTTCTTATACCATTTTTGTCGAAACTCCAAAGTAACGAAGATACAGGGTGTCAAAATTATTTTTTATCTGTGTATTGATGATCTTCAAATTTGACACACATATTTCCTATATAATTGTGTATTTAATTAAGCCCATTTAAAAATTTTACCCTTCTCATCTTATACAAGGAGACTTCTTTTCCAGGATTTGCAAAGTGTACTTTGGTAACAAAAATGTATTTACATCAAGATAATTTTGGCAAATTTATTGCAAAAAATATTTTATATTACAACTTTAGCACAGTTAAATACAATTTAAGCTTTACAATAGCGTTTCTAAATTATTTAATTCCATGTCAATGCACAAATGCACTCTTCTAAGAAAATTATAACGAACTTTTGCTAACACACCAATGTTCTGTCTAATGGTTTTGCAATTCTCAGTCATAGTTCCTCAATATTATGAACCGTGTTTTATACACAATAGATTTTAGATAGCCCCAAAAGAAAAATCTGTAGGATTCAATTCAGGCGACTTTGCAGGGCGCTGTATATAATTGCCAAGTCCAATTCATCTGTTAGGCTGTATTAAGGTGTTCTCTTACAACAATATTAAAATGGGGTGGTAAAAATGTAAAATGAACATTAAATAAACCTTCGCACCCAAATCCAGTTTCGTCTGTGTGTTTCTGTCATCATGAAGATTGATGGTAGTATTACAAAAGTTTACATGAGCCATGTAGTCTTCTGGCTTGAATTTTTTGGTAATGGTACAGCTGTTGCTTTTTTAGTATTCTCCTGATTTGCAATTAATCTTACACTAGTATTTTCAATGAAATACAGGAAGTGCATTTCTGCATTCACACTTAGTGTGGAAAATTGTATACAGGATGTTTCAGGAATGATAATGACAAAATACATTTGCAGAGGTAACATTGATAAGTAKTCATCTTAAACAATATTAAAACGTAGAGAGCKGTATAAAKTCGTAAAATTTGACATAAACTTCAATCATTTGCTTTAAGTAAATTCGGTATTGTAAAACAAATTTTATTTTTGAAAAATGTTATTCGATAACATTAATGTAATAAATGCTCAAAATGTCACCCTCCCCTGCTTTCACAAGCTTGAATTCGTGCCTAAAACGATCTTTTAACGTGCATTAACATTTCTGGAGTGATGGATCTACATGCATCTTATATTTTGTTTTCTAAATGTTCTACACCTTCAATTGGTGTTTGGTATACTAGCTCTTTTACCATTCCCCACAGAAAAAAATCCAAAGGAGTAAGGTCCGGGCTTCTCGGTGGCCAAGGATTAATTGAACCTCTTCCTATCCATCGGTTAGGCAAAACCAAATCAAGATGATTTCGCACTATTCTATGGTAATGTGCAGGTGCCCCATCTTGTTGGAACCATAGATCTTGTCTTATTTGTAAAGTTACATTTTGGAGAAGAACCGGTAAAATGTTTCTTAAAAAATTTAGATAAGTATTGCCGTTGAAACTATCGCGAAAAAAATAAGGCCCAACAATTTGATTCCCCAATATTCCACACCAGACATTCGTCGAGTAGATAGTTTGAAAATGTCCTTCTCGAATCCAAGGTGGATTTTCTTGCGCATAATAATGCATGTTATGTTTGTTAACTCCACCATTATTAGAAAATCTTGCTTCATCTGAGAAGCAAATGTTGTCATAAAATCTCACATTCAAATTTTGGTGTTTCCGGGAAAAAATACAAAAAGCCAGTCTTTTAGGATAATCTGTCTCCTTTAAGGCCTGAACCAGTTGCAAGTGATTGAAATTGATTGCCTTTAATTATTCGGTGTGCTGAAAACAGACTAATAACGGTTGCTCTTGAGGACTACCCTTTGACTTATATGAGGATTTTCATCAATCATTTCCAATACTCTAATTTCATTGTCAGGGCCTGTTGCTGTTCTTTCTCTTGACTTTTTTAAAGTTAATTCAACTCTCTTGAAAATTGTATCGGCAGGAGCTCTTCTGCATTCACCATAAAACAAAATCATATCTGTTTTTTCATCATTTGAATGCATTTTGACTTTTAATAAATACAGTGACAGGAACTATAGCGCATAGCCGTCATGGATTCCCAGTTTATTTTTTATGTAAAATAACCACATTGGCTATGTGAATGTATCATTTGTGAAACATCCTGTATACTGAGCTGGGTAAAATTTTTAAACGGGTTTTTCTTGAAAACAACTTATTCTGTCGTAATGTAATAAGGGAAACTTTTTAAAGATTTTTTTAACGATTTTAATTTTTATATTATAATTTATAAATAATCATAAATAAAATACTTCTGGGTGACAATTTAAAAGCCAAGGGCAGTTTAAGCCCCTTTGGCATTGACAAAATAGTTTTGACACCCTTTATCTTTGTTACTTTTGAATTTTGAGGAAAATAATGTAGGAACTTGTGGGTTTATTTTTTTTTGATTTCGTGGTTTTTTTGCCATTCGTTCAGTCGAATCTTCCAAGTAACGGCACATCTCTTTTGACATTGGCCGAAACCTTTTTCAACTTGTTTATAAAACATCATACTCGCAACCAAATTAAATTTTGCCTACTGAAGAGTGTTCAAGCCAATAGATATCAGTATGTCATATTTACAGGAGCACCAACAACAGAAGGTTAAAGAAACTGTCAAAGCAACTTCCATCCTCCAATACAAGTGCACGAGCTGTAACTTGAGTTTTGCGACTGCTCGTGGTCGTAGCAGTCATATGCGACGTGGACACGGCATGTTTGTGTGCGAAACTTGCGAGAAAACATTTCATACTGCGGGGGAGTACCAATGCCATAAGCGCCAGGTACATGAAAAACCCAAGGCCGAACGGACTGTACAAGAGATGACCGTTATCAACAAATGCAACAGGTGTGACAAAGATTTCGCCAGTTTGCACGGTTATCGAATGCACATGCTGTACAAACACGGGAATCGTATTGTTCTTAAGGCTGATGCGAACACTTGCAAAGAATGCGACAAGCGTTTCTCGACCACGTCATCCTTTCATATGCATATGCTTCGTAAGCACAAGAAATGCTTGTCCTCGAACAGTAAAACCGTGAAGACCTGCAGAGAATGTAACAGAGACTTCCCAGGTTACGTTGGTTTTCGAGTACACATGTTTCGCATACATAAAATACATTTACCTTCGGAGGAATTTTGGACAGATGCTGGCTGTAAGGTGTGCAACAAAACTTTCGCGAATAATCAAGATCTTGAGTTGCACATGCTGCGTAAACATAAAAAACTTGACACAAATGCTGCAGAAGATTCACAAATCAAAGATTCCGTGTTGAACAGGCAAACTGATGGAACAAATCGTCGGCCTGGCAAAGCCAGGCTTTGTAGACTTTGCAAAAAACAATTTTCTTCACATTTTATGTACAGAAAACACTTGTCGCAGGAACACAAGGATGACAGGCAATGTAAAGTGTGTTTAAAACGATTTGATGAACTCAGCTCTTTGATAGGTCATATAAGATTGTCACACGGCATGGAGAAATGCATGAAGTGTAGCATGATGTTCACTAGCATGACGCATCTAACAAGACACATGAAATATTTCTGCGGCAAACCCAACCACAAATGTGCCATTTGCGGGACTACATTTCCAACTGTCGTATCCTTGTATGCCCATAACAAAGAAGCACATGGAAATAAAAGTTCTTCTGCAAAATGCCCCATCTGTAACAGGACGTTTGTCGACAAACGCCAATTACTGAAGCATTCTTTGATTCATTCAGCCCCCCAAAATGCAGTGAAGGAAGAACAGACAAAATTAAACAAATTCAAGTGTCTATATTGTGAAAGGCGTTTCTTCTCGATCGCCAATAGGAACCGTCATATAAACTGCAGCCATCGTAAAAAACACCAATGTGAAAAGTGCAAGCAATATTTTATTTCTTCGCTCAGCTTTCAGAGGCATTTAAAAAAAGGATGCACAGGTTCCCAGCTTCCATCTAAGAAAACCCAGGATGATGAGGTAAATACGTGGGAACATTTACCAACTGTAGATGATTCAAAAAATTTCAAGGAGAGTTTGGAGTGTGAAATTTGCGAGATGGTATTGACTACTGCCGAAGCATTGGCAGAACATAAATTGATTGAACATTGACAGTCCGCAGAACGTGTAAAATGAGTATTCATTTAAGAATGTCACTGCCTTTTTTTATTGAATACTTATCATTACGAAATTGTACTTTTATAATTGTGTTACGTACTTCTCTTGTATTTAGTGTTAGTTGTGGTGAAGTAAAATTGATTTATATTTTAATGCTTGCATGTCGAAAGCGCTAACTTTTAGTTAATGTTTATTAACTTTAATTAGGTTTAATATATTTTGTTTTCAATATACACATTATTATAATAATAATTTTCAATTCATATTTATTGTGTTTTTTTAACTATTTATTTTAGAAGGTATCCCATTTTGTGTATATAACCCTTCGAGATCCGGAAATTGCCGAAATAAAGCAATTTGCGTATTTTTTCCTGACTTAAATTTAATAAATCTTAAAAAATAATGTCGAACATTATGTACTGTGATCGCTCTCAAGTCCTTAAAATCAGAAGTCCAGCTTTTCAAACAACCTAACAGTTTTCTACTTTTGCCAGTAATAAAACCATAGTGAATAAGGAAAGACAATTTACCATCTAAAAGGATTCTCAAATCTTTTACAACATCCACAAGTAAAGAGGAATAGATTTACTAAAACAGATTACTTGACATTTTTCCACATTTAGCTTCATATTGTTAAGATTGCACCAATTCTCAATTTTCAGTATATGACATGATCAAGAGTTTGAATTTTTTTATATAATTTTAAATCAGCATAAGCTGATTATATATCAGAGTAAACATCATTTGCAGAAATATCATAATAAAATACAATTTTTATAAAACCTCTTTAATTGTGATTATTATTAATATAACTACATAACCATGAACTTAAGAGATCTGTTATACCATACCGGCAATTTTGTTTTAAGTATGAAGTGATTAACTGTATCAAAAGCTTTTTGAAAATCAGTATATTATTTCTAGATCCTGACTTAAAAACAGGTATAACATTCGCAATTTTCCAAATAGGTGGAATCATGAACTGATTTTTGAAATAAGTTAACACAACTCTCGCTGGGGGTTACTTTATTCAGATCCACAACAGTTGAAAGAAAAACTTTTGGCGGCAGAAATACTGAGTAGAATTACTTACAACAGCGGAGAAATATTTTTCAAAATTTTCTGCTATATTTTCATTTCCATATATTGGAACATCATACATGGTATTTCATTAGCTTTTGTTTTTTTTTGTTTACAAATTTTTTGGGATAAGATTCGTTTTTGATATACAATCGTTTTTCAAATTTAGCAGATTTGTATTCAGTCATATCTTGTTCATACTATAATAGCAGCTGTCAAAATATCTTTCCACTTCTGAACTTACCAACATGCTGTACAGTTTTAACTCATAAGATACTATGTATCTGCTTTTAACACATGTTCTATCCTATTTTGCACGCATTCGACATAATTGAAGTTTTTTTGAAAATTTTAACTTGTGCAGTGCCATATATCTGTAAAAGTGAAAAAAGTTTTTCAGTTTTCAATGATGGATGACTTGATTTCTTTTTTAATGGATGGGTATATTGAGTTTTATGTTATTAAATGCTTATTTATATTGATTTATATGAATGTACTTGTAGAGATAGTTACAAAAGCAGGCTAAAAAACAAATTTTGGTGGTTGATTCAATCCTGGATTTCTGCAGATTTGATGTTTTTTATAAAATGGTTGAATCAAGTACTACTTTCTCTCGATTTATTTGCATTAATCCAACATAAAAATGAGGATATATTTGCGTGTGGCCTCTTTGAAAACTGGCGCCTATTTCTCACTACTGATAAGGAAACTGTACAATAGATTTGATGGCATCTGCGAGTGAAATCTAGGTTTCACAGATTGTCGACAGGTGGTGCCCCATGACAGTAGATGAATTTTGAACAAGCTGATGAATGCGAACAATTTCTTGTTTACTGGATAAACATTATTAGGTATTATTTTGATTTCAAGTAATAAGACTGCAAATACCAATTATGCATTTTAATATCATAAGTACAAAATTACCGTATAATAACAATACTTACTATGACATAACATTAAACATTGAATTTATCAAAACTGTAATTAAAATTAGTTCATACACACTCAAGAGACAAATTACATTTGTGAAACAGTACTTAAATAGTTATTGTTATTTTTTTAATTATCTATATTCTTAGCCATTTCTTCGATATGCTGTTTAAACAATAAATAGCATTAGGAAATTTTCATTACGATAATATCATCAAAATCTTAAAATTGAAAAATAATGAATAAAAGGCAAAATGAAGCTGATATTTATAGAAAATCCCGGAAAATTAAAGTTATTCCACATTTCTAAATTAGTGACATACACCTATAAGTTTATAATTAACAGAGAGTACCTAATTTCAATTCAATTCAAGCTTACAATGACGTCGAACTAAATATAAAGATAAGAGTATTAATAATGAAAATGTAGAAATGTTTGATAGAGTAGTTAAAGACCTTTTCAATCCCTACCTAGGGGTGGAGATTAGATGTAATCTACCTTTTTACTTTTGGAGATATTTGGAGTTTTCCAGTTCACTACAAATATCAAAGCAGGTTTCGAAAAAATTGTACAAAATACCACACGCGCTGTTAACAAAGTAGCTTTTATTTTTGACAGGGAATTTAAAATTGGGGAACATTACCATTAAAATAAAAAACTTTCCATTGAAGTTCAAATAACATTCTGCGCACTACCGTTTAACTAAAAATGATTGGTGTTAGATAAACGTAGATTAACTATCTCCAGATAAGATTATTTACATCAACAGCCAATGGTATCTACTGTAGATAATTTTCTTGACACCAATGAAAGCGAGTACTTTATCTGTAGGTACGACTGTTATTGGCTAACAGTATTCAGATATATGTACTGTTGAGAGCGCCAACTTGACTAGAATAACTCGTGGAAGAAAGACCACTTATTCGAAAATATGTTTTATATTACTTTTCCTGAGGCATACCTAACAATTATTAGAAGCTAGCTATTTATAAGGAAACTAGCACTATTAGAAATCTGCACTTATTTCGATAAACAACGGTTTTAGAGTATCGAATTGGTCACTTTTATATCAGCAAAACACATTTCTCTAAAGCTAATGACACCCTTTTCATTTGGGGGTCACAGTAAAAGTCGGTAATGTGATATATGTAGCTCCGTAGACTAAAATTTCAATAAATTTTTCCTGCGAAAAATAAATATTACATAAAAATGTAGATACACTAATACATATGAGACTTAACGGTGGAACGCTTCTAAGCACATATGATTGGTGGTAGATAAGTTCCTGAGATAAGATTATTGAAGCCAATGAAATTTTGTTTGATAACTATCCCAAAACCATTCAAAACGACTGCCTTATCTTTACTTGTATGATGTGCGGCGACTGCTATTGGTTCACAATATCCACATAGATATGATAACACCAATGATGTGATTTTCTCCTTAACGAATCAACAAGCTCATACAATTTATTTTTTGAATTAAATTTTAGTAACTTAAGAAAGCCACCGTCATCTTCCGTTTTATCACCGTCGCCAAGTTGAAATATTAATTCCGCTAATTTATCACACGACGCAAACAATTAGACCAACTATTTGGTGTGATTTTCGCAACTTGTTGGATAGTTTGTATGCCGCTATCACAAAATTTTGGTGCAGTATTTTGCCTCTTTACATGCGAAATCATTTCAATGGGATTATAAATATACAGTGATACTGCCGTAAAACTGTGTCCATCCTCTTTTTGTTTTATTTAGATATAGCTATTAAAGTATTTGGCACTTTTTTGCCTTTCCTAAAAATACTACTTATGTTTATGTTTTTTGAAAATCGCCGATATTATGCTCGAAAGATGGTAGTAACTATTTGACAAAACAAATATTTAGCTTGTTGAGGTCTCGCCAAAAATCAAATTCGTACTCAATTATTGGAGCTGTTAATGAGTTATGCGAGCGTCAAATCCCATTATTGAGTTGTTTTGGCTTGTATTAATCATGGTAAAAACAACAGTTGAATTTATTTATGCCAGGTCATATATTTTGTTGATTGGAATGCATTAGTGTACACAAATGCTTGTTTGATATTAATCATTAATGAAATCAATGATCGCTTATACATCATCATCGTTATTACTAGTAATAAGCAGTTGCTGAACACATTTATTCTAGATTAGTAGCAATACGTTGCACGTAACAATGTGTGAGGAAATTGTAGCTGTTGGTTACAGACCCATGAAAGGTAATCAAAAAAATACCACAGTCTTACACTATCCAATGCAACATGTATACGAAAATACATCATGATTTTTTATTGGGTTTAGCTTAAATAAGTAATTAGCATATCTGTGATTGGCTACTGTCTATTTCATATTTTTGTCTACGAAGATATAAAATTGGACCATTTTTAGATCCGATTTATTGCTAAGGTGATATTGATGTTATCTCTAAATTTTTAGAATGTTGCTTTATACTTTTTACTTCAGGCAATTTATAAAATGACCTACTTAACTATGAAAGAAGACTCGTGGATTTCGTTCAACACTTTATTTTGAAACATTACTTTCTTCTGTCCCTTGCTAATTAACAGTTGCCAATATGCTCATAATAAACTTAGAAGAAAACTTATCTTGTTACAGAGTGGGCTAAATGAACATATTCCTTACATAACTAACGTTAAAATTATTTTCAAATATACAATATAACTTTTAAAGAGGTGAAGCAATGGTGCCATAGTAAGTGGATGAACTCCACATGAACATAATAATAGTTTGTCCAGAATCATGGCTCTATCCGTTTTAATGTGAAGTAAGGGTACATCGTACTTTACAATTACGCATTAGAGAATAATATAATTTCACCGTTTCAATCAGGTTTTTATAAAAATCAAAGTACTGCCATCGTATTGTTGAAAGTCCTGGACGATATAATAAGAGAGCGTGATAAGGGCAACTGCACCGCTTTTGGACTTTGGACTTAATTTGTCTTGTGTCTTACTTCAAAGACCGCTTCCAAATAGTTCGAGTTAATGGCCTTCTTTCTGATAAAGTGCCTAGTGGTGTGCCCGAAGGGTCAGTACTGGGTCCCCTTCTATATTTAATCTATACTTCCGTTATATTTTGCCGTGTTAAGTTTTCAATCTGGGATATGCTGATGACACCCAACTGTACCCATCGTTTAAGATGTGCGACACAACTACCGCATGCGAGCAGCTTAATTGCGATCTAGACTCTATCTCTAAATACAGCATAGACCGCAATCTTTAACTAACTGCTGATAAATGTAAGGCTTTGCGTCTGCTGTAATATGTCAGTTGGTTAAATCACAATGAGTATAGCTGTTGAAGGTGTATCCATCATTATATGTTCTGAAGTTAAGAACCTTGGTTTATTTCTTCGATGAAGACCTCCGTTTTGACACCCACGTTCCTTTACTCAAATTGCTATACAGTACCATGGATATAATTAACTTCAAAACTCGCAAAAAGCTTGCAGAAACCCTAGTCCTGTCATTGCTTAACTATGGTCTAGTAGTTTTCTTTCCATGTTTAAAATCAAGAACACAAAATCAGATCCATATAATCCAGAACAGTTGTTGTCGCTTTATATACAGTCTAAGAAAGTTTGATCATGTTTTTGCCAAGATCAATGAACTTAAGTGGCTGAAAATGTCTAATGTCTATCGCTTACAGTTGCTTTCCCTGGTACACAGAGTACTGCTTACCGATTCTCCGTCGTATCYAAGAGAAAAATTGAAATTTAGAAGTAGTGTCTTTTACGTATAACGCTGTAACATTACATAACCGCTTCTTTAAGAACTTGCTGCTTTTCAATATCAGCAGCTTCCTTAAAGCTATCAAGAATATACTTGTTGAGCTGCAATAGTTTTTACGTTTATGATTGATAGGTTATTTTTTTTGTTATCATACTAAATGTAGTTTACACATTTCTGTACACAGGCTAAGTAGAATAGTTATGCTAGACTTCGCCTGTGTACATGATTATTCTATAAAGCCCTATTATTATTATTGTTCTCTCCTTTATTCCATCTCTAATTTAAATATTAATTTAATTGTAGAAGACTACCTAGAGTTTTTTAAAAAACTCCCCATGGTATATTACAATTATGTGGCTTTCAGAATAGTAATGAAATTTTTGACGTTTACGTTCTTCGTATTCAATGGAATCCTGACTGTGATGAGTTTAATTCATGGTTGGAATATCCAGAGGTTATTTCTTACGGCCGTGTTTGTTAGTGCTTTATGTGTAAGTAAACAAATAATATTAATTACCTTCAAACTGGTTGTAACTAGTTTTAGTCAACATAGTTATGACGAATAGGCATTGTTAGATTCTTCCACCATACGGTGCATTGTAGTTAACTTCTCGAAGGGTCAGTAGAGTCAATAAAGCACTAGGGTTGTGATCCTTTATAATTATGGGGGATAGGGACACCTTCCCTGATATTTTTTTGATTAATAATTTAAAAAAAATGCAGTGACAAATTTTTAACAGCGGTGTCCTATAGTTAGGCCAGTCTACCTGTTATTAGCATATTAGGAAAGGCCCTAACTTACTATATATGAATGTGAATAAAGTAAAACAATTTTCAAGTTTTAATACAAACTTATATATTTATACGTAATAACACAATATTAACATGTATGTATAATGAGATATAAAAAATATTTGGCACATATTTAAATGTAATACTTTTTGCAAATGTCAGCCAAATGAGATTTGGTTTGTAGTTGTTAATTGTGACTTCAAGATAATCTTACTTTAATTTGATAGTACGCCTAACAACTTTTTGCAATTTGCTGGATGTGTTTATTTAAACATTGAAAATTTAACAAACTACCAACAAATTGAAAAGTACTTGGATGAGACGAATAAAAACTTTTATTAAATTTTGTCCAAAATCTGGGGCGAATTTTGTATTTTCGCTGATGTAATTGTCGCAAAACTCTTGAAGTTTCGAATGTTTTGGCATGATTGGAATTAAATTGAATGCGAATACGTTACCCACTTCATCACAATCAAGAAACGGAAGTCCAAAGCAAAGATAAGGAAGCGAGAAAGTTTCTGGCCCAACTATAGTGCGCCTTTAATAGTATAAGTAATAAAATTTTTATAACGTATAATAACGCCTGTGTATTAGATATGCTATATTCGTTTTGCAATATTTCGATTACATGGACTCCTACTTACCCTATTATGGCTTTTTCAGCAGATTGGGGTAGTCTATTTAATGGACGGCGTATACGAGGAAATCTTGACTTTGGGTGAAGAAATGCAAAGCAGTTTCTGGTCGATTGAAGCAGCTTCAGAAGAATTGCTTACATATTTTGAAGGGATATTTGATATCCTCCGAGTAAATTTACGATTACTGTGGGTAAAGTTGGCCATTTTATGGGTTATCGCAGTGCTCACGAGGTATATTATTATCTACCTCATTTATACCTGTATCGAGTGCAAAGGTTCGGTCTGTTCTGCCTTTCAATTTATATTTCATCATATTCATTCATATTTAATCTTCTAGTTTATTGTATTAAATTTGAGGCGTTATGTGCCTTTCACTTCTGTTGATTGCAGTCTATTGTTGAGCACCAATTTTTAATGTTGATATATAAATGGTCTTGCCTACCGTCATTTTTGTCTTCTTGTGTATTTCTCTTTCACTCACCTTTATTATTATACATTTATTTCTCCTTTGATTAATGACTGTTTGTTTTAGTTTACTTCTTTGTAACTCGTTTCTTTGTCCCACCTTGCTCAAAGCATTCTTTTCATGTCTTTATTATTTCATTGCCTTTTGTCAGTACTTCGCCGCATTTGTTTCTGAATTTTGTTCCTTTTGTTTTCTTTTACGTTAGGTAACGTTTATTTTTCTCTACTTTTTTCTTCTAGAATTTAACGTATACAAATTGTTTGTTCTATAAACGTAAAATAGGGAACACTTCCAACTTTAAAATGTAGGTAGCAGAACTAGTTGTATTTATTATGTTTATTCTTTAGATTTTTTCCTAACTGGCCAATAGACAACTTCCTACGCATGTCTTATAATATCGTATACTGTCTTAATGCGTTCTTTGGTGCTATACTTGTTGCGCAGTACTGTATCATATTTTACTACTACTGTATTCACGTCTATGTCCAAACAAAACTTTTGGGACAATACTTTAGCAACGTAGATAAGGATTTGGAGAACGTGGAATCTGATAATCGAGATAGGATTATTAACAAACGTTTGCTCATTGGCATTCAACAGCATAAAAATCTTAGAAGGTAAATAGCTTACGTTGTTTTCTGATTCTTTTTCGTTTGAATGCTCTCTGTTATGTAGATTTGCAGACCACATGAAGAGGGTATTTAGCGGAAAAAGAATACTTATGCTTTTTATAACGGTCGTAATGTGTGTTCCTTTATGGCTTTTCTGGATCCTGCTTGTAAGTTTAATAATTAATGCAAACCTTCTTTGCTTAAGTTTAAGTCAAAATCAAACTGTTGTGAATAAAATAAATACCACGAACGACGACTTTTTTTAGGAGGGCACTTTGGTAATAGCAGGTGCGCTAATACTAATCATGTTTTTGGTTATAGCGTTTGCAATATCGGGAGAGATGTTCACTCAAGGGGTATGCATAGTCAAAAAAATACATTCAATTAATTCGTTCAATTTTAGTACAAACAATGCCCCGAGCAACTGTACAAAAACAACTGGTACGATTGGAATAAGGATAACAAACAGCTATTTCGCTTATTCGTTGCMTTGGCAGACGATGAGCAAATCATTCGATTAATTCCTTCTTTCTCAGTTAGGGCAACCGATCTGTTAAAGGTAAACAGATAAGGTATCTCTTGGTTTTGCCTAAATCGACGTTATTTTCCAGTATCTCAAGATGTTGTATAGTATAACTGCATTGTTGGTATCAGTGTATAAGAAGTAGTCAAATATCTGCTTGTGGTTTGATAGACATAACAGGAATAACTGTGATGGTTAGCATAGCGTTGCAGACTTTTTGGATTTTGCCATCATTATTAGCAGCCTTTAACTTTTGTTGGCACAAATATCATTCCAACAAATGTATGTGTAATTTCTGTAAATTTGTTGTTATAAATATAATCATTAGTTTCAGAAACTTAGTGGGTTGTTTTACTCTTTATTACTTATTCCACAAGTTTTCTGTGTCCAAACTAAACTTTAGAGTATTTTTAATTTTAATATTAATCATTTCACAGATAGTTTTTATGCTGTTGATCTGTTTGCCTAATATATTTATATTTTATCGAAATCGAGTGGTGTCCTTCTATGAAGGTGTGCCATGATTGGAATTATAATTACTAATTCTGTTGGAATTGGTAGATTTTGTGTACCAAGAGCAACAACAAGAACAATACCTATAGTTAACCAGAAAAGTGATAAGAACAAGTAAGATCGAAAAAAATCAATATCTCTAGATGATTTTGCAGAATACAGGCAACTTCCGTTAGAAAGTAGTATTTGATAAACTAACATTATCGACAGTTCAAGTATTTCATCTAAATTATTCTTATTTCTAGCAAGAGTCTCCAAAACTTTTATAATGGACAGTAGTTGTTGGTTTGAATTAAAAATTTAATAGAATCGATAAGAACGTGCACTTTGTGTCAACATCGTTATCCTTATTTTAAATGCATCTTGTTTTTCTATCTGCAGAATGCTATTATCTGCAATAGTAACAAGTTGTGTTAGAAAATGGCACCTTTTGAATATAAACCTATGGAAGGTAAGCGAATATCAGTTACATAAAGCTGTGCCATTTCTAATATCTATTTATTTTGAAGTTAACGTTATGTTCTATCAAATGTTTACAAATTTTCTCAGTTAAATAAAAAGGATACCACACTATTATGGTATATTGTAGTCTGGATTTATAATGCTATCAAGTATTAGGTAATAGTGGTAAATTTCTTTGCATTTTAAGTAATAGAGACAGCCCAGAATAATGTTATGGTTATTACAGGTGCAACATTTTATTTGTCCACAATCTTAGTCTTATTTCCTGACCTCAGTGTTTAGTGCTAAATAAGCGAATATTGGATTGAATTTACATTTGGTATGTTTCTAGAGATGACAATTTAAATAAATAAAAATTAACTAGTCAACTTGTAGTTAGTAGATGAATAAAAATTGAATTCTTCTGTTCCATCTGTTCATGTTTAGATTTAATTTACAGTTTTTTTACAAGTACTTGCCACTGTTGTTAAAAATACATAATTTGCTATAATTTAAAAACATAATTTAGCGCAAAGTTTTGTTATCAAACCATAAATAAAAAGAACAATCAAATCCGTCAAAATCAATTTTCTTGGTAGATGTTCAATAGATTAACATAATTAAAAGTTTACACTCCAAGGTTAATTTGTTGTTATTTATGGCATAAGCCTCGGAAAGTTAAATTTAAATCATTTTACATGTTAATTTTTAAATGAACAGATTTTAATCATCAAATGTATCGATATATTATCAAACTAGTTAGTGTATAAAACCTGAGAAGATTGTTACTAAGATAGACAGATAGTAATTTATAATCAGTATTCATTTTGGCCATCAGCCAATTTAAAAAACACTTTATAATCGGAATCATTCCATATGGAAGGACAGGTCAGATCTTTCCAAATCAGATGGAAGAGTTACATTAGCCATTTCTTGTATTTTTTTAGAGAACGGATGTGCTTTAGCCAATAACACATAAAGTTGCAAACTTTTAATTGACCACTTTAACGTAGTAGTTTTTAGACGTTTGCATTCCTAAATTCATACAAATCAATGGAGACAGACAAGTTAAATTAATCATTAACAAACCTGTGTCGTTATGGTCATTATAAATGCATTTTTGTGGTAATGATGGAATAATTATTTTCTTAAGTTTTACGACCAGTAAGTGAAGTGTATTGAAACTGTAAGCAATGGATTTTAGCTATAAACCCATGAAAGGTAAACGAATTGAACGCCAATATACTCATTTTTATTGGAATGATTTTCAATTGTAGGTGACTACTTATCATTTATAAAATGGATTCCCATGACATATTACAAACACGATATATTAAGGGCCCTGATAAAGTACACAATATCGGTGTTCTTTGTGGGTAATTCAGTTCTAACTTTTCTGTGTTTAACTAGAGGTTGGAACGTCAATAAGACTTTTGTCGCCGGGTTGTTTTTCAGTACTTTGCACGTAAGTAGATAAATACCTAATAGTGATATTTATTTAAAACGTTTTAAAATTAAAGTCAAACAAATGTATATTAGCGAAAAAAGTTTTTGTACAACTCCCTAGCTTTTATTTTTGAGTCCTGAAACGAATGTAGAAATTATATATTAACGAAAAATAATCCACAAGTATAGAAAACTTTCAATCCAACGAAAACTACTTCTAGATACTAGTATACAATATTTTCAGGAAGTTGTGACTGTTTATCTCTTGGAATGTCTGTACAATGACATTATGGTGTTAGACGAGACAATGGAAGACAGCTTTTGGGATATTGCAGAAGCTTCACCAGTTTTGCGTACCCATTTGTATAAAATGTTCAGCAATTTCAAGTTGTGCGAATACTTGATTTGGACGAACACCCTTGCTTTTTCGTTGGCTATTCTGCTATTGAGGTATAGTCATACACATCACAAGAATGTAGGAATGAATAACCAGGGTTTTATATTAAATGACTACCCTTTCATCCTTTCAATCATTCGCAAATTCAAGTTTACTGATAGGTTTATTACCGTAAGTTATAACAGGGTGTTTTATTAGTATTTTTGGTATACCTGTCCATGTTAGTGACGTGAACTAGGTTCTTTCGGTTCTTGGATTTCCTTGCTCTACATTACCTTCATTTTTAAGGTTCTACCCTAACTGGCCGATTTTAGACAACACCTTCCTGTGTGTGATTTACGTCATGGGATATACTTTAAACGCATTGTTTGGATTCTCGATTGTCATCATGTACGCGTTTGTGTTCTTCTACTATTGTATTCACGCATACGTTCAAACAGGCTTGTTGGGGCAGTACTTTAGCCAGATTGCTAAAGGATTAAGCGAAATCAATCAACATGAAAGAGATAAAATAATACGTGAACGTTTGCTTCTTGGTTTTCGACAACATAAACGACTTAGAAGGTAAAGGTTTATTAGCTCATTTCTTTGATACCCAGTTAAAAACTGAAGAGTTTGCAAACGGAAATTAATGTAACTAACGAAAGGGATAATAGAAACGAGTAGACTATTCAGTCATTTATTAGCAGTTGGACTGGTGCACAACTATAGCCCCATCTAAATTTAACACAGAATTGAACAAATTTTAACAACACATTTGTAAGATAATATTTTGTCGGATAGATCGCTGTCTCTTGAAAACACTGACAAAAAATTAATAGTCTGACGTTACGATTACACCTGTAATCTTTGTCAAAGACGAAGAACCTCAAAATTTGCCTCAAAATTTTGTTTGAACTTGTGTGTGTCCTCAAACTATTTAATATTCTGAAATGTGGAAAGACTGTGAAGCACATCGAACGAATGCTATCCCAACCTCAATTTAGAGTGTTTTTGGGAGAGAAAAGTAGCAAATTCAGAATTTTGAATAATGGTCTTCCACAAGGATCGGTTCGGTCGCCTATTCTTTTCAACCTTTACATAAGTGACCTTCCAGTAACTCAATCGAGAAAATTTGTGTATGCAGACGACATGGCATTGGCTTTGCAAAGTAAGGACTTTTCTGTACTTGAATAAAACCTTTCAAGTTACATCGAGATTATGAATTGCTATTTTAAAACCTGGCGCTTGTGCCCTAATCCATTGAAGACAGAAGTAACTTGTTTTCATCTCAACAAACATCAAAAGACAAAATAACTTCAAGTTATGTCAAATAACATAATTCTTAAACATAACTTCTCGCCAAAATACCTTGGAGTGACCCTAGATACGTCTCTAACGTACAAGAAACATCTAGAAAACGTCAGTAAAAAATTACAGACTAGAAATAACATTCTGCATAAGCTTGCTGGCACAAGTTGGAGTGCAAATGCAAATGTACTCCGTTCTTCTGCTACTGCCTTGCTTTATAACACTGCTAAGAAAAACTGATAATTCAAGGTGGGGCTATAGTTATATTCGCCAGTGTATCATTGAGTAGTGTTTCATATAATTGGATTTATTGTGTTTATTAAAGTACACAAACTTTGCTGACTGATAAAGAAAATGCATCACATAAATATCTAAGCTTGGATTAAAACGAAAAAAATTGTTAAACAATATGATATAAACGAGATTTGAGAAAACAGTTTCAACTTCATAAATCTACCGCAAAAGGGAAACATAACAAAAAGCAATCTCTTTAAAAATTTAATTGGAAATGTGACTTAAAAGTATCAAAAACAGATTACATGGAAAGTTTTACTCAATGTTAAAATACTACACGAAATAATGTGTAAAATCTAAAGACTAACTAACTAACTAACTAACTAACTACTTTTTTGACTCTTATTTAAATTTGCAATCATTTCTTATATTTCTAGGTGATGCATTTTCTGTGTAAATCATTGTAAAAAGGTATATTAAAATTTTTGACAATAACTAGAGTCAGTAGCAACAGGCCTTTTGTTATTATATTGTTTGTAAACTTACGTTTGCCCAAGTATATTTGAAATAAAAATGACATACTTAAGCATGGTAATCTTCTACACTTTTCTGTTTAGGTTTGCTGATGAGGTCAAAAACAGACTTGGTGGTAAAAGAATGTTCATGCCTTTCATAACGGTGATGTGTTTGTTGCCAGTTTGGTTCCTTTGGGCGATGACAGTCAGTAAACTAATGTTACAGTTGTGTTACTTCCACTAACACCGTTGATTGTATTTTAGGAGGGTTTTTCTATGGTTGGCACAAGCCTGTTTAATTTTTTGTTAATCATATGCGCCTATGGGACAATGGGAGAAATTTTCTTTACGGGAGTACGTACGTCTATCAGTTTGATTTTTTAAACAGCGCCTGTTTTCAGTACGACGAATGCCCCCAGCAGTTGTACAAGAGCAACTGGTACAGGTGGAATAAACAGAACAAAGACTTGCTTCTTTTGTTTGTTGTTTTGGCGGGGGGTGAACAAAGCGTTGGGTTGTTCTACCCTATCAAGGCTAGGCTACATGATTTTTTGTGGGTAAGGAGTAAGGTGTATTGTTGTAGTTCGATTATCTTTTTTTTTATTTTTCAGTTTTTAAAGACTTTATACAGTATAGCAGCTCTTCTAAGGTCAGTGTATTTGTAATGGGTCAGGAAATATTACTATGTTTTGAAGCAATTAAACTAAATGAGATTTTAAAAATATTATTTTGTTTTTCTGACCAAACCTTAAATTAAAGCAGAAAAAATCGTATTGGATTTTGAGGGAAACAAACTACTACTACTTTTAAGCTGATTAAATCTTTGAGCATTTTATTTGTATATGCAAATGGGACACTTATGTCTTTCATATGCGCTCTAATAATTGGGTATTTGCCATGTATTTATATTTTATTAAATTGCATATTAATAGGTAGCACCTAATCCACAATACAGCTGGGACAGCTTATAAATTTGAAAAAAATGGATCGTAAGGTGTATTTTTAATATTAAATATGTGAATATTTAAAGGGACCGCCAAAACGCTAACATATTGGCCGTGACGTCAGGTGTCTTGTAAATGGCCGCTTGTTTACATCTGAGGTCAGAGCGTCACGCGTCAGCCTCAGCCCGTCAATTTATCAATTAGTTGTTTACGTTCATTTTGTGACGAATTAAAATACGCCAAGAAAAAGTGAAATACTTATGAGTTTGGACTTCTGAAAGCATGTTCATTGTTATGGAATTTGTGTACAGCGACGAGCGGTTCAACGTGGCGGAGATTAGGRACGTAAAAGCAAGAAAGCAACAGCAGAAGTGAACTTTTTATCAAATTAACGTAGCATTGATAATTTGATCACCGTGGGTTGTTGGAAACATACTATTTGTAAACATAAAAATGTAAGAATCAAAAATGTACCCCAAACTTGACATTTATCTTAGACCTCAGAATAAATATAAATTGCCATTTATTTTCGGGGCTCTTGCGGCTCGTTTCTTGTCTGGCTAACAGTCGAATACATGGGGAACAACGTCGTTCTTTATTATAACATTTCCCTCTATCAACTTAAAACGTATATAATTTTTCATATCCTCTTCAAGCTATAACAAAATGGAAACTGAATGGTAAACGCTTATAACCTTAAAAAGAATAATAAAACTTACAGTAAGAATTAAGGTGGTCTTCACAACAGAAAAACAAACTTTGCGATTTCGACATATCACGTCTAGGGGTCTTAAACAACTATTTCGTACGTTGATAATCTCTAGGAACGCTTACAAAACTTTTGTTAGCCGTAATGACTGAAGTACTTTTATAACCATGTACAAAACAGCACTTGTTTTGTTTTCCGTACATAATATATGCTTGTAAAACTATACAAATCACTTTTTGGTGCGACCTCTTACACCGTCCTTTCAATAAACACCACACAAAAGCTTCTCCAATACAAGACTGATACTACACCATTAAACAGCACGCTCCTCGGTAATGTTTACATGACACTTGACGTCACAAGTTGAATAACCTTGGATAGAAGCGTTTTGGCGGTGACTCCTAAGATTCGAATTTCAGACCTGAAATTCTCTATCTACAAATTTTATTTTGTTTTTTCTAACATAGCGTATGATATATATGCACTTCAAGATTCATTTTACGTAATTTTCAAAAAAAGTGATAATACCCAATTGGGTGTGTTCACTAGTTAAAAAATATAAACTGTTATACATTAAAAAAGAGTACTTAATTAATTAAGTGTGTATCTGTATCCATAACGCTGCAAAAATTTTTTTAACCAAGATAAATTGCTTACAACTTCTCAGTGCGCAACACAAAATTCATGCAAAAAATTATGCAGTTACTCTAAGTCTCACAACAGTAAAATGTAGATTTTGTCTTGATCATACCCCTTCTGGCTGCTTTAAACCATCTCCGTTTGCGTTCGTAGTCTCCGGGTAGCGTAAAGGCATAATGTACTATTATTCAGACCAGTCGTAATCTGAATCGCAGTATACTATGGGTTTATGTTACGCGTAATTTCAAAAGATAATATGTACCGCGATTCAGAGCACGAGTTTGTTTTAACGTGCTGAAACGCAGTATATAATGGATTTAAATTACGCGCGCGCGTATCGGTCAATTTATACTGCGATTCAGACGCCCTCACTACGCGCGCTTCTTGCTGAGAACAAGTTGATTGGAAAAAGTTTGGTTATGTTCTGTCCTTGTGATTATTTATTTATTGTACAAACTCGTGAAAGTGAATTAGTTTAAACTCAATCAAAATGGACTATAAGGAGGTGTTGGTTAATATGTGTAGTGATTCATTATTAATAGAATAATTAGAGTTACACGACAATGGATTTATGGCAATACTTCGTTTCAAAAATCCCTAAAGAAATTAGAAAAGAGGTGATGATTTCGTTTCGTTCTATAATGTTTGCTACCACTTTGGAAGAGGCCGAGGAGTTAGTTAATGGTTTTAAAAATAATGAAAAATTTATGGAATGTCCACGTTTAGAAAAACATATAGACGCACTCTGGCAGCGGAGGGAAGAGTGGTGTTTGTGTTACCGAGCTTCCTTAATCACAAGGGGAAATAATACCAACAATTATGTAGAGGCGTCTATCCGAATATTTAAGGACATTGTTTTGCAAAGATGCAAGGCATTCAACTTATGTGCTTTAGTGGATTTTATATCGAACGTCTTTGAATCTTATCACAGAAGACACTTGCTGTTATTTGCTAGTAGTCGATTCAATTCAATTTTCTGAAAAAGCCAAAAAACTTTCTTGTGAAAAAATTTCAGAAAATACTTACTGTGTAACAAGTAGTGATGAGATGTTGTTATATACCGTGGATGCCGCTTTAGGAATATGCGACTGTCCTTTTGGTATTGGCGGTAAATTTTGCAAACATCTGTGTGCCGTCCAACAAACTTTTGGAGTACTTCTTCCGAACGCCCCTTTACTTACTCCGTCCGATAAGAAAATGTTAGCAAAGTTAGCTCTCATGATTTTTTCCAAAATATGGACTTAGACGAATCTGAAAGTCTTTTCGACAGCACACCCATTAATGAAAGTCCACAAGGAAATATTCAACAGTTAGTTGATACTGAGGTTGATTCTATTTTAGAAACAGAGAAAAAGGAATCAGACGTTAACAGAAAACACACTTCAGCAGTAGAAAGTCTAAAAGAAAATTTTCAGAACCTAATAGAAATTGCATCAGAAAATATCACCGCAGATTTTACGAATTGCATCATTAAAGCTAATGTTGAATTAAAAAAAATAAAAACATCAACACAACACGCAAGTTTCCTTTGCAATTTAAGGAAAGGACGTTCTTCAAAACAAATAGGGGTTCAACCTACAGCTATTAGCAGAAGAAAGATCCGAAATGGACTTACATCTGAAAAGAAACGGATTCAGTCAGGTAGACCATCTAATTCGGAATTGAAAACAACAGCCAAACGGAAGCATAATTTGATAGAAATATTTTTAGAAACCAACCAAATGCAAAAAGTCATTAACGTTTTTTTTTATATTAGGTATATAAATAAACCCAGTTGTTCAATCACAAAAATGTGTTTTTTATGAAATATATGACAGCACTAGTCAAAAAAATATCAGCAATATTAATTATGTAACAAATACCTTGCGGTAACTTATATGATACAGATTGTTCAAACAGCAACGCAAATTATTTAAATCCATTATATACTGCGTTTCAGCACGTTAAAACAAACTCGTGCTCTGAATCGCGGTACATATTATCTTTTGAAATTACGCGTAACATAAACCCATAGTACACTGCGATTCAGATTACGACTGCTCTGAATAATAGTACATTATGCCTTTACGCCTCCGGGTACACTTACGAATATTTTGTTGAGACTATTGACGGATGTATTTGAAATTTGAACACTGGCACAAAGCACCATCTGCTGTTAGCTTCTGGTTTGTACATGCTTAAACATTCTCCCAGTTGTTGGGAGGAGTCCGTTAAAAGCAAGAAAACAACCCGTTTCACTCGGCACAATCAAAGGCACGTAGGTAACATAACCTATATTCTTTGTTTACATCGGCTGCTACGTCACACTGCCTCCATCCCGGGACACTGCGTTTGTATATTAGAACTTCAGAACGGTTTTTTTCGAAAACTGGTGCTAGAAAAATGTTGAAATTTTTAGGACGTAACAAGGGTGCTCCAAATATACACATGGCATGATTTCTAAAAAATGTGAAAACACCCAATTATCTTTAGACTGCTTGGGTAAAGCTTCCTCTGTCTAAAAAAATCAAAAATTTTGTGCATAATCCGGTTAATTGGTATGGAACCTGCCGTTTTGCACCAAAACAATGTAATTCGTTTTCGCAGAATTTTTCGGAAATACCTTCCAGTCAAAATCCTGGCAACTTGTATTTTTATAAGCTAATGGGACAGAGTATGCTCAATAGCAGTTAGCTTATTAATTATGTAATGGATCAAGACAGTAATTCTATTCCAATCACTAATTCATAATTCAACATCGTTATCCTGGATAAATTTTGGAAGTTTAGCCTAGTTCAGCCTTGCCAGTGTGCTGTTAGTAAGAAATTGCAATGCAAACTGTGATGTCTGAATATAAACGCATGAAAGGTGAATTAAACAAGCGAAATGTTTAATTTTATATAAAAATCCCTAATTCGCAGATGACTATTTGGCATTTGCTAAATCACTACCGATGATGTATTACAATAATTCTTTCGTAAGGATGATGACGAAGTTCTTCACATTCATCTTCGTTATATATCACGGAACTATGGCAGTACTCTGCGTGTATAATGGTTGGAACGTGAGCAGAATATTCGTTGTTGCGATATTCTTTACAGCCTTCCACGTAAGCGTTTTACCAACATCAATCAAAAATTGACCACCGAACAAAATTCTTGCAGGTATTCCTAACCACTTCCTTGATGGATAGCTTATACGAGGACATTCTGCTGCTCGATGAAGAAATGCGAACCAGTTTTTGGGCGATCGAAGTGGCTTCTAAGGAACTCGCTGATCATTTCAAAATTATCTTCGAATCGCTCAAACTTTTCGAGCGTTCCTTTTTGGCAAGCGTTMCTCTCTTGATCTCACTCATGCTGCTAACGAGGTAGCTACGGGAATACAAACKCTTCGGGTTTCATTTTTAAACTATTTCAAAAACAGTTTGGGATATGAAATTTGGGACACGCTATGTCGGGATAAATTTACATTTTTAGAGTAGGTAGATATTTCCACCTAAACCAGTGGCGATCATGGGGCTATTGAATCGGTTTTTTTAATAAAAAAAATACTACACCACTTTTTTCATACCCATACTTTGCTATCAATTCTAAACAGTGGACTTGAGTAACACACTGTATATCAGGCTTGTTATTACTTATTGTGTTTGAATTAAAATAATAATTGTAGCGGAACACCCCAAGTACATATACCTATGTGTACTTAAAGGAGTAATCTGCACTAGTAATTTTTAGGTTTTTTCCGAATTGGCCAGTACACACTCCCATCTATCTGTCTTATTGCCTAGTATACTTAGTAACAGCCTGTTTTGGTTACCTAGTAATGTTTAAGTATGCCTTCATATTTTTCTATTACTGTATACATGCCTACGTTCAAACAAGCATTTTGGGACAATACTTCAGGCAGGTTGCTAAGAATATGGACAGGCTGAATCGAGAGGATCGAGACAGGATAATAAGACAACGTTTGCTTGTTGGTTTTCAGCAGTACAAGAAACTTAAAAGGTAAAACGATTCTACTGATCGAACGTGGTGGGACAAGTGAATATATTTCTTTCGTAATTCCATAATCATTGAAAGTATAGTAATGCAACTCTCTTACCGTTTTTACAACCCTGCAATACTATTTACCTTTCATTTAAAGGCACATCAGTTGGAACGGCACGCGACCCCTCATAAATTAAACCCTCTCTTTGTGATTTTGCGAAGTTCCACCGTTTTAAAAACTCGTTTTTTGCTTGTGTAGTGTATATTATTCTAAGTAGTTTTTAATAATTCAGTTAATAAGAGGTTTTACATCGATCGTTTTTATTTACGTCTCAAGATGATATGTACGTAGTTTTAGATGAGTAGCAACATTATCTTGCACAAGCAAAGTATATCTAGTTATAATGAAATTTGTAATATAACTAGACAACATGCTCGCATTCCTAAATATTTTTATTTTGATTTTTAACATTCCTGTAATATTTATATCCTCTGAATATGTTGAATGCTGTGCTAGCCGAAAATTATAAACAATACATTTTAATACATTTATTACAATCTTTTAACTATTGGAGACATGCGGTTAACATAACATAACGTTTCATCCAAATGTACGATATTACGATTTTCTTGGCGGTACCTTCTGATTTCGTTTGTATAATCCCATCTCATTCTTTTTAGTCGGGTTGATTCCATTATGGACAAACGTTGGTTTAATGTACTATAAATAAAACAGATGCTCCTCAAGTATTTTCTGAACCACTCTTCGCAATAACTTATGTCATATCCTAATTCCAAAAGTTTTAACTTCAGACTTGCCGTAGTTGGAACTTTATTTTCCTTATACATTTGATAAATCACTTATCAAATTTCTATCGCAAGCTCTTTTGATATATTTAGAAATTTCTCCGAATTGCGTGATTTTCTTTTCTTGCCTTTATTTTCAATAATATCTCTCCCAGTCGTGTAGGGGACACCAACCATTTCACTTGTCACTTTTAACGGAGCACTGCACTCTTTTTTCATCACAAAATTGTATACATTTTTTATGATTTCTTTGGCATCTTGGGTAAGGTAACGACGATTCCTCTTGTTTTCTTCAATTTGCACTTCCATGTCAGCGTCAGCAACTTCATTCTGAGCAGTACTTGGAGCAGCTTTTTCTCTTGTCTCGCGCACAGAAATACTAAGACTGAATGCTAGTTTTGGTTTGACGGGAGTGAAAGTTGTATGTGTATTATATTCCCAATAGAGTTGTTTCAATAAACATTTGCAGGTTTGCAGACAAAGTGAAGAAAGCTTTAGGTGGAAAAAGACTCGGCTTACCTTTCGTGTCAATTATGGTATTCGTACCATTGTGGTTCTTTTGGATAATAACAGTGATTAAAATTTTATCAACTTTAGACGTAATATTGACTGATCAGTGAGCATTTCAGGAACGTACTTCTATGGTGGAAATTACGTTAATTCTACTCATGTGCATGTTCTCAGCATATGGCATATCGGGAGAAATGTTTACTATAGGTGTACGTACGGCAAAACTAAAAAATGCTTCCACAGTTTTAGTTGGCTTGATTGTAGTACGCTGATTGCCCTCTACAGCTCTACAAGTGTGATTGGTATGAATGGAACAAGGAAAATAAGAAACTGCTTCTTCTCTTCGTAATATTAACAAATGATGAACAATGCATTGAAATATTTCAACCTCTGTCGACAAGATTGTCTAGTCTTCTGTGGGTAAGGAACTGTAAATGCTTTCGTTTATAAAGTAAAAGCTCTGAAGACATATTCTTTTTTCAGTTTATGAAGACTTTGTACAGCATAACAGCAGTGCTAAAATCAGTATACTCATAAATTAGTTGTGATGTTGTGCTATACTATCTAGGAAAAATAAAAGCTAGTTGTCGTTTATTGTGTAGTCACTGCAACTCATTCTGAATTGGGTATTTGCCATGTATTTATATTTTATTAAATTGCATATTAACAGGTAGTATCTAACCTACAAAACGGCTGTGACAGCTTATAAATTCGAAAAAATGTCAGCCTCAGCCCGTCAATTTATCAGTTTGCTGTAAAAGTGAAATACTTATGACTTCTGAAGGCATGTCCATTGTCATGGCATTTGTGTACAGCAACGAGCGGTTCAACACGGCAGAGATGAGGAACGTAAAGCAACAGCATGAGTGAACTTTTTATCAAATTAAAGTAGCATTGATAATTTGATCACAGTGGGTTGTTGGAAACATACTATTTGTAAACATAAAATATACTCGTAAGAATCAAAAATATACCCCAAACTTGACATTTATTTTAGAGGTCGGAATAAATATAAATTGCCATATACTTTCGGGGCTCTTGCGGCTCGTTTCCGGTCTGGCTAACAGTCGAATATAGGGAGAACAACGTCGTTCTTTATTATAACATTTCTCTCTATGAACTTAAAACGCATATAATTTTTCCTATCCAAAATGGAAACTGAATGGTAAACACTTATAACTCCAAAAAGAATAATAAAACTTACAGTAAGAATTAAGATGTTCTGCACAACAGAAAAACAAACTTTGCGATTTCGGCATATCAGGTCTAGGGGCCTTAAACAACTTTTTCATACGTTGATGATCTCGAGGAACGGTTGCAAAAATTTTGTTACCTGTACTGACGGAAGTACTTTTATAACCATGTACAAAACAACACTTGTTTTGTTTTCCATACAGCACAATAGATGCTTGTAAAATTGCACAAATCTCTTTTTGGTGAGACCTCTTACACCGTCCTTTCAATAAACACCACACAAAAGCTTTTCCAATACAAGACTGATACTACATCATTAAACAGCACACTCCTCGGTAATGTTTACATGACACTTGACGTCACGACTTGAATAACCTTGGATAGAAGCGTTTTGGCGGTGACTCCTAAGATTCGAATTTCAGAGAGCAAAATTTAATATTAGTTTGTTATCACCTAAAACACGTTTAATCGGCTTTATTTCCATTGCTCCTCTGATCTCTCATTTCTTATTTTGTCTATTCTGGTTAACCCTTTGGCTCCTCTTAAGGATTATCTTTTTATTTTTTTGTTATTTTAAAATATTATAATGTATATATGTAATCTAGTGAATCTCTGTATAGTCCTTGCGCAATCTGTACGATCTATATCTAATTTTTCTTTGTAATCATTGTGTTAAGCTGTTAATCCCACAGTCAATGTAATCCGTGTAATCTCTAGCAGAGTTCTAGAATCTTTAATGATTACAATGAATCTCCGCGTAATCTACGAACAACTGCGTATACTTTCTTTATCTTTCATTTGCGATTGTAATCAGTTTAGGTACGTCTGTGTCTATGCAAGACGCTTGCCTTCACAGCTAATTAATTATGTAATCAATTACTAATTCATACTTCAACATCGTTATCCCAAAATTAATTTTAAATTATCGAATAGTAGCTAGTTCGGTTTTGTCAGTGTGTTCTGTTAGTTGAATACTGCTATGCAAATTATGATCTCTGAATATAAACATATGGAAGGTAACGTAAACAAGCGAAATGTTTAATTTATTATAAAAATCGTTAATTCGCAGATGATTATTTAGCGTCTGCTAAATCGCTACCGATGATATATTACAACAATTCTTTCGTGAGGATAATGACAAAGTTCCTAACGTTTATATTCGTCATATATCATGGAATTATGGCTGCATTATGCTTGTATAATGGTTGGAACGTGAGCAGAATATTCGTTGCTGCAATATTCTTTACTGCCCAGCATGTAAGCTTTTTACCAATACCAATCAAAAATTAAACACTGAACAGAATTTTTTCAGGTATTTATAACCACTTGCTTGATGGACAATTTATACGAGGATATTCTCGAGTTGGACGAAGAAATGCGAAGCAGTTTTTGGGCAATTGAAGCAGCTTCCAAAGAACTCGCTGATCATTTTAAAATTATCTTTGGTTTGCTCAAACTTTGTGAGCGTTTGTTCTGGGTAAATCTCCCCCTTCTGTCCTCAATTATGCTGTTAACGAGGTAGCTACAATATTCAAACTTATGTATTACAATTTTTGGCAATGAAATGCAGTTGATTCGTTATAACCAGTACGTAAAAAAATCGCCTGCTAATGTTAAGAAAACCTTCAGATCAAATATCTCCCGCTCTTGACAACGGGTCTAGAGATCTTCAATCAAATAATTTATTAACAAATAACTATGTGTGTTATGCAGCGCTAATTGCATTGAAATCGACAATCGTTAACACGTTTTTGATGCCTTTGCTCGTTTTTAAAGTCTGTTCGCTACTTGGTCAGGTCAGGTCAGTTCAAGGTACGAAAAAGAAATTAATTGTAACAACACTTTATTTGCTGAATATATAAATCTTATTAGTTTGAAACATTGTGTTACAAAAAATTGTTGTACACATATGCGAGTTATCTGCGCTAACAATTTTCAGGTTTTTCCCTCATTGGCCAGTTCACATCGCTATCTATCTGTCTTACACCGTAGTCTATTTCCTAACAGCATGTTTTGGCTTTGTCGTAATGTTTAAGTATGCCTTCATATTTTTCTATTACTGTATACACGCCTACGTTCAAACAAACCTTTTGGGGCAATACTTCAGCCAGATTGCTAAGAATTTGAAGAGGATGAAACTAAACGATAGAGACAGAATAATAAAGGAACGGTTGATTGTTGGTATCCAACAACATAAGAAACTTAAAAGGTAAAACGATTCTAGTGATTAAATGAGTCAATGCTTTAAGTATTATAACTCCATAATCGTTGAAAATACAAAAAATTATTTTAAAAAAATGGCCATTTCCTATTTTATTCTTTTTAACGAAACATATTTGCATTTTAGGTTAACTGATAGTGATGTCTAAGCCATAAAGTCACTTGTGTACCCTACAAATATATCACTACATGCCAAGTATAATAAAAGATATTCAAAATAGTTTATCCAAAAAATAAATAAAAAAGTTGTTGGCTTTATGGCTCATTGACACCCTACCTAGAAAACCAAGCATTTACGTGGCTATGTTTATATGAAGTCGTAGAATAGAATCCATGGTTTAAGTTGTTGCCCGCTTTAGATCTAATTTAATTCAATCTACTCTACTTATACTGAATGGTATTAAGATTCATTTATTTCAATAGAGCAATAGATTTATGCTATAAAATTCCATTATAAAATACAATAATAAAATAATTTGGTTCAAGCCTAGACTTAAAAAATGTCATACAAGGCTTGTTTAACAATGGGTTTGTTGTTAACAATAAAACTTTGTTAAAGTCAGCCTACTTCAACAGTAAAGTGTTTTATAAATTCGTTTTCAGGGATCTCATAAATAACTCATTTAAAATGTTACTTGTGTGGACCATGTTATAACATATGGTGCATAAAGTGTAAAAAAATAAAAGTTTTATTTAAAAAACCATAGTAATTGTGCCTTTTCGATAAAAAAAATAAAGAATGCAGGATAAAATAGTAGAAAGCGCCTTATATTTTTTATAAAATCACAGCATAAAATATCCTATTTGTACGCTAACTTCTGGTCGGTAATTTTTATTGAATTTTTAATTGAAGGCAAGTACCTATTGTTTACCCATCAATTTTCCATTGAACATTTACCTAGCATTTATTATATTTTACCGAAAATTTACTAATTAAGGAAGCATTTGAACATTCCATAAATTAATCGAACATCTTATTATTTATTAAACGAATATTTTTAATAATTCAGGAAAAAATTGAATTTTTTACTGCACATTCGTTACATATACCGAGTGTCTATTATGTTTATCGAGCATTTGTTATTTTAACCTGCGTGAAAATTTTATATCGAGCATTCACTAGATTTACCGAGCGTCTACTATTTTTATCGAATATTTAGTTTTCTGTCATGCATTTGGATACATTAACTGGAATATGCGTTGTAAATAAAATATCGAGCATTTAATTTGTTCACTTCTGAAAATAAATTTAGGTTGTGTGCTCAAAAATCTGTGGTATAAAACAATCTTCAGTATATTTACAACTATTATGGAGTTATGGTAAATGAGAGTACGTGCAATTGGATCATCCTGTTTTAATTTGTTATGTATATAACAAGCTTGAAAGCTTTAAAGAATATGCATGCAATTGAAATTCGAACGAATGTTAATGATTAAAAAATGCCAGTAAGTGACTTTTCGAAATATTTACTTGGATTTACTCAAATTTAATGGTAGGGGGTTTATGGTATATCGTCAAGACCTTTTCCAGGTTTGCAGAAAAGTTGAGAAAAGCTTTCGGTGGAAAAAGACTTGCCATACCTTTCTTATCAGCTATAGCATGCGTACCATTATGGACCTTTTGGATAATGACAGTGAGCAAGATTTTATCAACTTTAGATGTAAAGTTGACTAATCAATAAACATTTCAGGAACGTACATTTATGGTGGAAGTTGCATTAGCACTACTCGTTTGCTTGTTGTCAGCATATGGCATATCAGGGGAATTATTTACGATAGGTGTACGTACAGCAAAAAGGATTCTTCGAGAGCTTTTACTTGGTTTGATTGTAGTATGCAGATTGCCCTAACCAGCTCTACAAGAGTAATTGGTATGAATGGAACAGGGAGAATAAGAAACTGCTTCTTCTGTTTGTAATATTGACTAACGATGAACAAAGCATTGAAATATTTCATCCTCTATCGGCAAGGTTGCATATGCTTATTTGGGTAAAATGCTTATGTTTAAAGTAAAACCTCCGAAAAGATGTTTTTTTTTTCAGTTTATGAAGACTTTCTACAGTATAACAGCAGTGCTGAAATCGGTATATTCATAAATGTAGGGGATATAAGTGTTACCAAATGGTTGTGATGTTCTGTTGTACTATCTATGAAAAATAAAAGCTTCTTGTTGTTTATTGTTGGTTCGATTTTCGTGACGCATTACGCTACAATATTCTTAATATACATAATCTTCTTCAAGATATATACACTTAGCAGAACCCTTGGAAAGAACTATTTGTGCTGCTCTGTAAACCACTCTTCAATTTTGGGAGTAAATAGCAGTCTGACCAAAGTTTTGCAATGCAATTAACGACTATTCCCGGTCGTTTTCCATTATTCTGTATAATTTAGTTAGAAACTCACTATAATATGCTCCCGTGACAGTTTTACCTTGTTACAGGAAATTTTACAGATTTTCCCCATTTTTGTGACAGTAAACTTGACGACCTATGGTTCATAACATAATTATTGCATGACCATTCGAAGCACAAGAAAAGAAGCTGTAGAAATTTGTAGGAATACTAATAATTTTAATAGGGACTGTGGAAATTACGATTAAGGTGACATTTGGAAGGCTATTTTGTAGTTATCTTTTATCAAGTAGTTCTTGTATATCTAGTAGGTAGGTAGTTCCTTTTTCGTCGTTAGATTCAGGTTGGCATGTTGTTTCTATGACGTCTCGCTTACTTGGTGATTTGTTTATTTACTTTCAAAATTTTGTTTGATGTTGAGTCAGACGAATTTTGAAGTTCTTCGTCTTTGACAAAGATTACAGGTGTAATCGAAACGTCAGACCAATAACTCATTGTTTTAAAGCGACAGCGATCTTTTCGAGAAAATATTATCTTTTGTCATCATATCTTACTTTACTAGAATCACCATCAAGAACAAAAACTGTACGAAGACCAGATTTGTAGATTTTTCGGCACACTGTTTTTGCTCGTATTTTTGTTTTTAGCATTATTAGCAAATTAGGAAAGACCTTAATTTATGTGATGTTTGTAACTTATTAATGTGATTGTTACGGTTTTTTTCTTAGCAAACACGCTTAAAGGAATAAAATAAGAAACAATTTTCAAGTTTTAATACAAACTTATATTTATACGTTACAATAATAACATGTATGTATGTACAGTAAAGTATAAAAATATTTACAAATTTACAAAAATACAAACCTATATTTATACGTAATAACACAATATTAACATATATGTATGTACAATAAGGTATAAAAAATATTTACATATTTGGCGCGTATTTAAATGAAACACTTCTTACAAATGTCAGCCTGTCTATGAGATTTTGTTTGTAGTTATTAATTTTGACTTCAAGATAATCTTGCTTTAATTTTACAGTACGCCTAGCAACTTTTTGGAATTTGTTGGATGTGTTTATTTTAACATAAACTTCACTTTGAAAATTCAACAAACTATCAACAAATTGAAAAATATTTGGATGAGGCGAATAAAAACTTTTATTAAATCTTGAATGAAATGACTCACACGCATTGGTTGTTCTGCAAGAGGAGGCAGATGAACTTGCCCGAGTATTTGGAGTAAATTTGGCATTTTCGCTGATGTAATTGTCCACTAAATAGTCGCAAAACTCTTGAAGTTTCGAATGTTTTGGCATGATTGGAATTAAATTGAATGCGAATGCGTCACCCACTTCATCACAATTAAGAAACTGAAGTCCAAAACAATATCTTAACATTTTGCCAACTTCCGCGTGGTTTTTATAATCT
Organism: Rhyzopertha dominica; assembly: GCA_025024175.1. NCBI lineage: Eukaryota > Metazoa > Arthropoda > Insecta > Coleoptera > Bostrichidae > Rhyzopertha > Rhyzopertha dominica. The sequence continues at coordinate 1,451,551 of QCXZ01000075.1, forward strand.
TGTGACAGTCGAAGCGAGTGAATTTTTCGATACCATGCCTGTGAAAGATGGAATCGGCGTCCACTTACTCTAGCTTCCTCCCACGTATCCATAATAGCATTGTGGATTGCAGTTTCAAAATCAATCACGACACTTTTAGGATAAAATTGTAAGTCACTTTCACTGCACTTCTGACACAACATATTCAAACATGTTTGATATGTGGATTGCTTTTTATCCGGAAGCAAACAAAATACCAATGGAACGTAATGTCCATTTTTGTATCCATTGAATTGTAAAGAGTTGTGTAAAAAATTTTGGACAAAAATCAAATGTACCGTCCATATACACAGTTTCAGTACAACATAAAACGTAAAGATTGCTATAAGGAGCAAAAATGATGATACCTTGGTCTGCATTATTTGTCAAGGCAAATGATTCTTCTTTATCTGCATAGGTGCCAAAGTGTTTACTGCTTCGAAAACGTCTTTTTGCGTTTTGGGTAGATTTGGAGTTAACTTCCTCTTGCACATCCGTATATTATGCCTTACAAGTTCCATATCGTAAGTCGTTATGTTACTGCTTATGCCAGGGTTAGACCGAAGTTCCGTGTGCACTAATTTGGCAGGTTTTTCGTGTATATTTTCTAGAGCTTTCATTTTCACACTGTTGTTGACAATCTGCCTGTGCAGGTTTATGTCTTCTTTGTGATTGTGAGATAATTCGGAGTCCAAGATCTCATTTCCAGCCGACGTGTAGATTTTTGCGGGACATTACGATGTTTTATTTGTACACCTCCAACGCACAGTTCCGTTTTTCAGCACGTTTGCGATGCAAAACTTGTAGTTATTCACCGCCAACAGTTTTTTGCCTTTTTCACTTTGCATGAATACAACTTCCATTTCGCCGGTATGAATGTGCGCTAGAAATTTTAGTAAAACTGTTTAATTTGACTTGCGTTTCAGAATTTATAAACTCATTTCAGCAGGTAACCACCCTCTTTAACAAATTATTTAGGACATTATGGACAAGTGTCCAATAATATTTTACATTTTTCAAATAAGTCCCACCCATCTTAATTGTGTTTCGTGATCTATTGGGTCCACAGGCACAAAATGTTTGCGTTTAAATTACCTACTTTTCTAAGTAGTATTAGGTAGCAGGATCTGATAAGGATTCGTTATCGATAACTATCAGCGGGAGGTTCATAATCCACCGTCCGCATCCTTCTGGCTCAACTCAATGGCAGATTAAAGAGCGATAAAGTTTTTGTCCCAACTATAATGCGCCCGCTTTACAAGTGTGATTGGTATGAATGGGGCAAAAAGATTAAAATATTTCAACCCTTGTTGTGTAAGAACTTATAGAAGTTTATGTTTAAAGTAGAACCCCTTTCAGTTCAGACTTTCTACAGGATAACATCAATACTGAAATCAGCATATTCATAATAAGACGTGTTACCAAATGGTTGCGATAATCTGTTGTACTATCTAAAGAAGAGAAAAACCTCTGGTCGTTCATCATGTGGTTCCATTTTTGTGATGCACTTATAATTTAGGTGCATGCCAAATAATAATTAAGTAATCAATGAAAAGTAGTTTATTCTATCCAAATCACTAATTCATAACTCGACATCGTTATCCCAAATGGATTTAGTCCGGTTTAGTCTTTCCAGTGTGTTATATTAGTAGAAAAATTATGATCTCTGAATATACAAACATGGAAGGTAAGCAGACTAACTGGCGAAATATTTAATTTATTATAAAATCGATTATGTGCAGATGACTATTTAGCATTTGCTAAATCGCTACCCATGATATATTACAACAATTCTTTCGTAAGGATAATGACAAAGTTCCTAACGTTTATATTCGTTATATATCATGGAATTATGGCAGCACTATGTTTTTATAATGGTTGGAATGTGAGTGGAATATTCGTTGTTGCGATTTTCTTTACTGCCCTGCATGTAAGCGTTCTACCAATACCAATCAAAAATTAGACACTGAACGGAATTTTTTCAGGTATTTATAACCACTTGCTTGATGGATGATATATACGAGGATATTCTTGAATTAGATGAAGAAATGCGATGCAGCTTCTGGTCGATTGAAGCAGCTTCCACAAAACTCACTAGTCATTTCAAAATTATTTTTGATGTGCTTAAAGTTTGTGAACGTCTGGTATGGATAAACCTTCCCCTTTTGGCTTCAATTATGATGCTAACGAGGTAGCTACAAGATCAAAAGTTCTGTATTGTAGTTTTTTGAAGATACTTTTCTCAACGCTGATACCCCTCAACACATTTTTGACGTCTTTGTTGTTTTTTCGAAGTGTTTTGCCATATAATCTTCGAGATTTCCTGGTCATTTACAGTTCTTCATTGCCAATGCTATTATTATTGGTAATTATCAATAGAGAGCTTTGAATATGTATCTCTCAGTACAAAATTAACTACTGACCTCCTGAAACAATTAGAACAGTTAGGAGACAAAGAAATGCACTCTTTTAATTCTATTTATTAATATAAATCCACAAGCAGGTATAAGTGATACTGGACTGTAGCAATACATGGAAATATTATGTTATAATATGAAGTTTATAGCTTCATCGATGGTTTTCTGAATTGCCATAATCATCAAACGAAAATGGTTTGATAATATCTGGTACATAAAGTCCAAAGTTATACTGCTATGCACGGAAGCATGAGTGATTCAGCGAACAGAACCTATTGAACAATTTCTTTAGACATTAAATTACTTTTATTCTTTCATTAATTCTTTAAGTGTAGATATATGTACGAATTTTCAGGTTTTTCCCTGAATGGCCCGTCCACATAGCTATCTACGTGTCATACGTCATAGTATACTTCCTAACCTCATGTTTTGGTTTTGTCGTAATGTTTAAGTATGCCTACATATTTTTCTATTACTGTATACATGCCTACGTTCAAACAAGCATTTTGGGACAATACTTCAGCCAGGTTGCTAGGAATCTGAACGGTATGAAACGACGTGATCGAGAGAAGATTATAAAGAAACGTTTGCTGGTTGGCTTCCACCAGCACAAAAAACTTATAAGGTAAAAGAGTTGCTTTAGTTTGTTACATACGCAGAAAGTCTAGTCAAATTAGGCATCGAACCATGCTTTTTTCCAACTTTTTTTAAGATTTGGTCGCCATTGACCTAGGAGTACGAGAGATAAAATTTCTAACAATTTCAGACCTAAATCGGAACCAATTTTTGAAGCTAAAACTAAAGTTCAAGTTACACCCTTGTTACTTAAGTAAATTACAACATGTCTTTTTTGCCTAACGAGTTACGGCTAAAATGACTAGAAAATCTAAAAGGCAGTTCCATTTTCAACAATAAAGGCACTCTTGTTTATTTCATGTAACTCTATCAGTTTTTGAGTTATTTGCATTTTAAACATTCAGTGTAAAGACTCCTAAGCCACCGTTATTACTTTGACTTTTTTCAAGTAGGTTTGTGTCAGCACTTATCATATTTTCGTGTAAAGAAATATTCGAAAATTTTACTGTCACTAAGTAAGAGTGTTTAATTTACTTAGTATTATTTGTAGTAAARAATTTTAAATAAGAAAATACCACGACATAATGAATTTTCTAACAGTGCTCAGTCAAATTATAGTGGACTTAGTGCAGCCAGAAGGTATTTAGAATTACACCCAAATCGAAGACAACCCAATCACAAACTGTTCAGACGTATTTACATCCGCCTAGGCGAAACAGGGTGTTTTCGTCCTAAAAGCTTAAATGGTGCTAGAAAAACTGGGAACTCAACCGTTTGCTTTGTCAAGCGTTTCCCCTAAAAAACAGATTTACTCAAAAATTGCGATTTCCAGTTTCTTTCAATTTGGTTTTAATATCCAAAACATCGTCTTTTGAGATGTCCCAGAATGTCCAAGACGGCTGATCACAATTCATCGTTTATTTCGTCTTCATCGGGCACATCATCTGAAAAGGGCAATTCAGGCCAAATGCTAGCTCTATCTTGTAAAACAGGCAAAAAGTGTCCAATTCGACTGGGCTAATTTTAAATAAACACGCTTGAAACTAAACTACAGTAAACATTTTCTAGGTTTGCAGATAAAGTGAAAAAAACTTTCGGTAGGAAAAGAATTCTCCTGCCTTTTATGACAGTTATGCTATGTGTGCCATTGTGGTCCTTTTGGATAATAACAGTAAGCAAAATTTATCAAGCATTCCACTTAAAATTAAAGATACCTTTCAGGAGCATACTTTTATGCTTGAGGTTGCAGTATCACTACTTGTAGGCTTGCTGTCAGCATATGGAATATCGGGGGAACTGTTTACTGTAGGCGTAGGTACCAAAAAGCAAAGAACACCTTCAAAAAATTTACTTGGCTTCATTTTAGTATGCAGAATGCCCCCAACAGCTTTATAAGTGTGATTGGTATGAATGGAACGAGGAGAATAAGAAACTGCTTCTTCTCTTCGTAATATTAACAAACGATGAACAATGCATTGAAATTCTTCAGCCTCTGTCGGTCACGTTGCATACACTTCTTTGGGTAAGAACCTATAATGGTTTGGTTTAACCTCTTGAGAAAATAGTTTCTTTTCAGTTTTTGAAGACTTTATACAGTATAACAGCCGTACTCAGATCAGCATATTCATAAATGGGGTGGATAGATGTGTTATGAAACGGTCTAAGGAAAATAAAGGCTTGTTGTCGTTGATTGCGTAGTTCCATCTTTGTAGTCTTCCTTGTGTTTTTGACTTCCATACTCGTTTTACTGGCCTCTCCTAGATTAGACCTCATACGATTTTTTTTTGTCATGGGAAGGATCTACAAATACTTACTCTACCATCTTTGTTCATCTAAGGAGCTCTTAACTGTGTTAAATCTAATGCCCAGGCTTTTACCTGCAATAAGGATTACCATAATTATGATATCAGAAAAAAAACCATCTTCATCAACCCAACAGTTATCGTTATAAAATGTTTCAATTGCTTTTGTTATTATGGGGAGTAATAAACATATTATTATACAGGGTGATTCATTAAGAATGGGCAATTTCTGAACTGGATATACTACACACCAAAATATGGTGATTGAGTTTAACATGCCTTATGCAAATATTGCAGGTTTACGATACAGGGTGTTCAAAGTTTGAATTTTAATTTGAAATTTCTCAATAATTTTGTGATTTTAAGCAGTATCATCTGTAAAACTGTCAACTTTATGTTATTTTGCAAGAGAATTACGAATTTAATGCAAAATTTAGCACTATGTAATACAGGGCGTTAGTTATGGTCTTGTTACTTAAGTAAATTACAACATATCTTTTTAGCCATAACTCGTTAGGCAAAAAGATATGTTGCAATTTAATAAGTAACAGGGTGTAACTAACGCCCTGTATACATAATGCTAAATTAGCATTAAATAATAATAATAATAATGAAGTTATTTATTGTGCAAAATAATGTACACAAAAGGTAGGACATTTGACGTCAGTCATTCTACCACTCCCCCGTTTACAAATAAATATACATGAAACGCGTTATATAAAAAACTAACATACAAATCAATCCAATTGCAAATTACTGAAAAAACGATGCCTAAGACGACGACTGAACGCCGCCAGTGGCAGCTCTACGATATCAAGAATTTTATTCAATAATGTAGGACCTATGTAACCATAACTACTCTCAAATTTTGATGTGCGATGTTGAGGCACGGTAAAAGAATGATATCTAACATTGACATCATGAATTTGAGCGCGTCTCACAAAAATATCTGTTAGACAAGAAGGTACCCTATCAGTATAAATCTTATACAATAGTATGCTATATAAGTATTCCATTCTGAGATTCATTTTTGGTCCATTTAAACGAATTAAATATGGAGTGATGTGCTCTCTGAATGGAACCTTGCACACGTATCTTATACAAGCGTTCTGGACACGTTGGATTTTTAATTGATTGTATTTGGGCATAAAATGATAGTAAACTTGAGAACAATAATCTACATAAGGATAAATTAATGCCTTTACTAATTTTAACTTTACATTATCATCCAAGATGTCCCTTAAGCTGTACATGGTTTTTAATTTAAAAAGACATATTTTGTACACTTCTTGGCAATGTTTGTTAAAACACAAACTTCTATCAAAGACGACACCCAAATTTTTTGCAGAGTCTACCCAATCAAGCACAGTTCCATCAATAGTAACACTATAATTTGAACACACAAGGTCACTGCTATGCTGATTACCAATGCACATAGCAATAGATTTTTTAGGATTAAGCTTTAGACGATGGTTTCTGCACCACTCGGAAAACAAATTTAAATTATGATTAATAGCAGCTATTGCWTTATCAACATCTCCTGTGATATAAGKAAGATACAGCTGAGCGTCATCAGCATAAAGCTGAATCTGTGAACTAAACAAAGCCGCAGGCAAATCAAAAGTATACAGTAAGAATAATATAGGCCCCAAGGTACTACCCTGGGGGACGCTACTTTTAGTTTCTTTTAGATCTGAGTGTAAAAAATCGCTTAGTATTATTCTCTGCATCCTGCCGTAGAGATAGCTTGAAAACCATCTCTGTGCGACCTGGTCAAAACCTATGTAACTCAATTTAGCAATCAACAATTCAAAATTTACGAGGTCAAAGACTTTACTTTGATCCAACAGTATAAGGATAGTACTGTTGGATCGATCCGTAGTTGAGGCAATTTCATTGGTCACTCTGAGCAGAGCAGTTGTGGTGCTATGCCCCGAACGAAACCCTGACTGCACAGGCGGTAAAATAGAGTTTATATTCAAAAATTCATTAACCTGATCACACCCCATACGTTCGAACAATTTAGAAAATGCAGGCAAAATACTAATAGGCCGCAAATCATTATATTCGTAAGTCTCTTGCCAAAAAAACATAAAGTTGCCAATTTTACAGTTCAGAGATTGCTTATTCTTAATGAATCACCCTGTATAGCGTTTTGAATTGAATATATAAGTAGTCTACACTGCAAATTTTCAGGTTTTTTCCGCATTGGCCTGTTCACATCTTGATCTATCTGTCTTACAACGTAGTATACTTCCTAACAGCGGCATTTGGTTTTCTCATAATGTTTAAGTATGCCTTGATATTTTTCTATTACTGTATACACGCCTACGTTCAAACAAGCATTTTGGGACAATACTTCAGGCAGGTTGCTAAGAATCTGAACAGAATGAAACAACCTGACCGTGACAGGATAATAAAGGAACGTTTGCTAATTGGTTTCGAACAGTACAAGAAACTGAGAAGGTAAAACTAGTGTTTTAGTTTGTTACATACACAGTAAGCCGATTTGAAAGTTTTCTAGGTTTGCGGGTAAAGTTAAGAAAGCTTTCCGTGGGAAAAGACTTGCTATACCTTTTATGTCAATTATGGCGTGTGTGCCATTGTGGTTCTTTTGGATAATAACAGTGAGTAAAATTTCACCAAGAAAATTAAAAAATATACGCTGATTTATACAAAAAAAAATTGTAGGCGCAACCTTTAATGGTAGAGGTTGCCTTGGCACTACTTGTGAGCTTGTTTTCAGTTTATGCAATAGTGGGAGAACTGTTTACTGCAGGTGTAGGTAGAGAAGAACAGAAAATACTTGCAAAGCTTTTACTTGGCTTGATTTTAGTATGCGGATTGTCCTTTGCAGCTCTATAAGTGTGACTGGTATGAATGGAACAAGGAGAACAAGAAATTGCTTCTTATGTTCGTTGCATTAACAAGCGATGAACAATGCATTGAAATATTTCAACCTCTGTCGATCAGGTTGCACAATCTTCTTCGGGTAAGAACCTATAATGCTTATAGGTTTGTAAGGTAAAACCTCTGGAAACAAATAGTTTCTTTTTCAGTTTCTCAGAGCTTTATACAGTATAACAGCTGTACTGCGATCAGCATATTCATAAATTGGATTGATACCTACATAATATGTAACCGAATGGTTGTGATATTCTACTGTACTGTCAAGGAGAATAAAAGCTTCTTTCGGTTCATTGTGAAGTTCTCATTTATCCATTTGTAATATTAGTTTCGTTCTGATATACAGGGTTAATGTAGGTCACCCCGTTTRCCCTAGATTCTTGAGGCCGAAATATGACGATTTTGTTATTGGTAAATTTCTGTAAAACGCTTCATTTAAAAAATACAGGGTGCCAAAAATCGTTTTTTTTAACAATATAATCCACAGTTTTGGAGGTATTGAATTGAAACTTGGTACGAGTTTGTACAATTTACATCTTATTGTACCCCTAAATTATTGTTAACACTACTGTAAAAACAAATTTCTTTTCTTTTCTTTTTCTTGACATACGCCCATGAGACTAGCGGATTTTTTTCTAGTATAAAACTTCATTGTCAGTTTTTTTGGTCTCTTGTAATTTTTAGACAGAATGATTAGATTTAGAGATAAACGCCGTTTTGTGAAACATTCCACCTTGTCTATTAGTAATAAATTATTTAATTTAGTTAAAACGTAGCCCGTGTCAGTATTTCTCAGAGGTTTTATGTAGCATTTCTTTTATTTATTTTTTTAATAAGAAAGTCGGACCAGACATGAGTATTAAATCCACAAAAGCAATAATAAGACACCTCATTAATAAAATATGAAACAGGCAATCAAGCATCGTTACGTTGTACAGGTACTTCATTAGCATTCCATCATTTTTAAATTACCTAGCCTTTCGTCAATGTCATTCGGATCTTGCATTGCTTGCGACATGTTAACACACGTACTTTTACGTTTGTTTAATTGTCCAGGTATCAAATTTACACCCCCAATTACGCAGTGGCAAGAAATATAAAAAGGGTTAGTATTCAATGATTTCATACTGCGTACTTGCAATCTGTGCTGTTCTCTATCTCCTCTTGTTTTATTTTACAATTTCCACCGTTTAATATATAATATTCTTACGAAAATAATTAATACACAGTACTGTTAAATAAATTTCATAAAGAGATCGCGCACTTGCGCTTTATCCAGAATAGATACTTACATCGATAAAGTATTGAAGAAAAACCGTAGAAAAACTCGAATCAGATCTCGGTTGTCTTAAACCAATCTTCAACACCTTCATMAACACGATGTTGACCATATGTTTCATTTCAATGGTATAAGGAACACGAAGGTAATATTCGGTCCACAGAGATTTTCTGGAAGTTAGCAGAGTTGTAGGTAGCTTTTGCAGATCTCGGGAATTCAGGAACCCATTATTGATTGATATTTTTGTCAAGCTTTATATGTAGCAAACTGTCTGCGAATCTCCGGAGGAGCAATGTTTGAAAGAATCGGAAGCCAACTTAATGAGTTGTTCCAAGAAATTGTAGAAATCAAGTGAACATATAGATTTCCTTTTAGTGTAATTAATGAAATGTAGTAATTATGCCCCAATTACTAATTCATCATTGTCGCAAATGAACTCGAAACGACCGCCAAAAACACATTTTAGACAGCAGTTTTGTCATTGTGTTCTGTTAGTAAAAAACTGCGGTGTCAAATTATGACCCCCGAACATAAACGTTTGGAAGGTAAGCTAAAAAAAATAATTTCTTAATTAATTTATTTAAAAAATGGCGCGATCACAAATTAATGCTGTATAGGGTAATATAATATTTTCAGTCAGTTTATTCAGCAGATTGAATTATTGACCCGTAGTTTTCTTCCTGAAACGACAGTCTTGATTTAAAAGAAGTTGATATCTCTAATAATATCATTTTAAATTTTGCTGCTATTTTTCAAAAGAATACTATTAATTCGTATTATCCTTTAAAGGATTTTTACAATAAATCATTACACTGTAGAATACTTCTTATATTAAACCCAAATTATAGACGCGTTCATTAATGTGACCTGCAGCTAAAGTACTGGATTGCATTGTTTCTGATATAGTTTGATTTATTGTAAAGGAAATTGTAGTAGATGAGCAAAATGATTATATCTTACTAAAGCTTTCGACAGAGTTAATATTAATTTACCGATATTAAAATCAAGTTGCATTCGCATTATTGATCTATTCTTATCATGGATAAGATAATATTTGACTGACCTTAAGGCTGTTTATACGTACCACTCTACATGGTTTGTGCAGAATGAAATCCGTACTTTTCATCATATCGATTTGAGATTTTTTATCTGAACGCTTAAGTTATTTTTCTCGGGAGTTGCCTTCCTACTTTTTCGAAATTCAAAAATTAAGATTAAAACAAACAAAAAATAAGACGAGAGCACCAAAGAAAATTTAATTTTGATACGCAAAACTTTTGTTCTTTTCTTTATTGCAGCAAAAATAATGAATTTTTGTTGCATCAAATTTGAACAATTTTAGCACCGAGGGAGTTGACCTTTAATGCTTTGCGGGGCGGAGCTTCGCGCTCGTAAACTATGCAGATGTGCCCCTTGTTGCAATCCTTTTGTAATTTGCAGATGGATCATTGTGGTTGTAAATTATCTGTATTTATTGTCTCTTCCTAAAACTGTCACCACTTTTGTTTTTATCACTAGGGAAATCTTAGATGCTAAACTGCACTGATGAGCTGTAATGACAGCGAAATAGTACTATCTGCAGTTGGTTGAGGTGTAGACAGCACAGCATAGACATGCATTTTATGTATAAATATATTAACGGTAATTGCCATTTTTATACATTACTTTACAGAAACAAAAATATTTTTTTATGATTTTTTTTAAGATTATTTTAACCGGCTTCTCTCTTTATGTACATAAGAATCGGAGATTAGTATTATTAATAGTAAAAATTCACGTTTCTGAGTTTTTCAAATATATTAACAAACAAAATCTTGATTGTATTTTATAATAAAACATACCATTACTTGCTTTAGTTTTTTAAATTTTGATAAAAGTATTAATTCGTCAAAAAAGTTTCACTTGGGGGTAAAGGGTACAAGTCAGAGTTGCAAGAATGTAATAAATTTACTTGGTGTAAAATTAATTACAGGTAATTCAATTGAATTAAAAAAAGAGTTTCACCAGAAAAAGTAACTTTTGCCCAAAATGACAAATTACCGTGCTCATAAACGGTTGGTCTGTGTGCAATATGCTGTCAATACTAGAGTGGCAGGTTAGGGGTCATAACTTATCTTGCAGACCAATAGTACAGCTGTAATATAGTGACAGGCTTTGTCACGTCCACGTGGACTAATTATGTTACCGCCCTAAAAATTTTACGTGGCCCAAAACGTATGAACAGCCTTAAACAATATGTAAAATTAATGCTATTAGGTCTGCTACAATTTCAGCCTATTGTGGAGTGCCACGAGGCTCCCAGCCAGGGCCTATATTAGTTAATTATTAACCCAGTACTCGTTAACATTCTTGCTAATAATAACACAGCTTTTCTAACTTCCGAGATGAATATGAAACTGCAAAGATTTTCTTTTGTTTAAGCCGACTGCTTTCAGTTTGTTAGAAACATAATGATGTTGTACCACGAACACGTATGGATTGGACTGCTGTGTAAAATCTATTTGCCCTTGTTCTTTGCAACTCAAGCTACCATGTTGGTCGTTAAAGGTTGGGATGCAATTGGTTTTTATGACGTGGCAACTGCGATCATATCAACTCACGTAAGGCGTTATAAAATGAAATCTCAATCATGTTATGTTTTAAATCTCAATAAATTTTCATTTAGGGACTGGTAATTGTAATTCTAATAGAAACAGTGGAAGGAGACATAATCTGCTTACAAAGCCTCATGTGCGAAATCTTTTGGTCAACAAACGAATCATCTCATAATCTTAGAAAGGACATCAAAGCATTAAATGACTTGTTCAAAATTCTCATTTTCTCTAGCGTATTAGGCGTAATCATTTTCTGTTCTGCTGTCGTTTTCTTGCATATATATCCAGAGTGGCCGATTGTAGATAAGAACAATCCTATTGAGTACGTTAGTTTTCTGATAGCGATCGTTCTTTTTATGGTTCTCGCTTACACGGTTGCCATCGTGTATGCCTTTATGTTCTTTTATTTTTGCATTCATGCTCATGTACAAATGAGATTATTGAATGAATACCTGAGAAAAGTATTTGAAGAGTCAAAACGAGAGAATGCGAGCGATCAATTTACAAGGAATAGTATTGTGCACGTAATAAAACATCATTTTCTTCTTACGAGGTTGGTATTTGTTATCAAAACATCTGAATGGTGTTGTATATACATATTTTGTAGGTTTGCTAAGCGATTTATTCAAACCTTTGAAGGAGTAAGACTCGCTGCACCTCTGTTTACAACAATGCTGATTTATCCATTATATTTCTACTGTATCTTATATAAGGTAGGGTGCAGTTCATATTTAACTGGTCTTTCAGCAAAATCCCATCACATTTCAGGATCTATACTTTGTAACTTTTGTGTTTTCAATGGTCAACGTCTTCATGACATCCCTGCATGGTTTCATGGGAGAATTATTCTCTTTGGAGGTATTAAATACGAGGCATGTTTTTTAAGTAAGTACCGTTTTGCGATTCCGTCTCTTGTCTACGCACTGACGCCATTACAGTTTCATTCTTCATTGTATACGTTGTTTACTGAGTGTTTAAGATGCCTCCGACAATCGTGAGTCCCGTCGATTGTGAAGTACGGGCTGTTATACGATTTCTTAGTGCTAAAGGCGTAAAACCGATCGATATTCATCGTGAGATCTGTGAAGTTTACGGACAAAACATTATGAGTGATGGAATGATAAGGAAATGGGTGAGAGCATTTAAAGATGGCCGCACAAATGTGCATGATGAAGAACGGAGTGGGCGTCCTTCGGTCGTTAATGAAGATTTGGTGCAGAAAGTGAACGAAAAGGTGAGAGAAAACAGACGCTTTACAATTTCATCATTGTGCGACTGCTTTCCTCAATATTCTCGTAGTGTTTTGTATCGCATTGTGATCGAGAACTTGAATTACCGGAAATTGTGTTCACGTTGGGTTCCGAAAATGTTGACGGATTTGCACAAAACCCAACGTTTAGGCAGTGCATTGACTTTCCTTGAGCGGTACCACAATGAAGGTGAAGATTTTTTAGACCAAATTGTTACTGGTGACGAAACATGGGTGGTCTACGTCACACCAGAATCGAAACAACAATCCATCGAATGTCAACATTCATCATCACCCAAAAAAGTGAAGTGTAAGCAAACAATTTCTGCCCGGAAAATCATGTGCACAGTTTTTTGGGACAGAAAAGGAGTATTGCTAGTGGAGTTTCTGCCTCGTAATGAGACAATCAATGCAGCGTCTTATTGTAAGACATTGAACAATCTGCGTCGTGCAATCCAGAACAAAAGACGTGGCAAGTTGAGTAAGGGTATCGTTTTGCTGCATGACAATGCCCGTCCACATGTGGCTAATCGGACCAAAGATCTCATCAAATCTTTTAAATGGGAAACTCTAGATCATCCTCCATACAGACCTGATCTGGCGCCCAGCGACTACCATTTGTTCCTGCTCTTGAAGAAACACCTGGGTGGTCAGCGTCTTCAAGACGATAACGAAGTCGAAACATTTGTGATACAGTGGTTAACAAGTCAGGCGGCAGAATTTTATGAGGAGGGTATTCAAAAACTGGTGCCACATTATGACAAGTGCCTCAATATTCACGGAAATTATGTAGAAAAGTAGATTAAGGTACAGGCTTTCATGTAAGATAAAATTATTGTGATATCTTTGCACGTCTTTTTTTAATTCCAAAACGGTACTTACTTAAAAAACATGCCTCGTATGTTAGAATAAGATACGTTTTACCTTCTAAAAAATGGAAGTATGTATTTCTAGCCAAAAAACTCTAACTCTAACTCTAACTCTATTTTTAGTTCTTCTCTGATTCTTAAAAGTCTATCACTTAACAGTTAACACCCAACTTTCACTACCGTATGTTAATCTATAAATGGTCTTGGATACCGACATTTTTGTCTTCTCACTTATTTCCTTTTTACTTATTAACGCCCTATTTAGTGAGTGATACACCTTTATTGCACTAGCGATTCTTTTATTTATTACTTCATCCATAATTCCATTGCTTTGTATTGTAACTCCTAGGTACTTAAAACTTTTAACCTTTTTGTTGTTGCGTCTATTCTATTGTCTTCCTTTCCTATGACCATTGTTTTAGTCTTGGTCGAATTTATTAACATTTGACGTTTTTTTCGCCCTTTTTCCCACAACTCTACATTTTGTTCTCGATTTCTGCACAGATTATCAGGTCATCTGCAAATGCGCGTTCTGCTAGCTTTACCACCTCTAATTTTCTATACCTTAATTTAACTTCGTTCCCATTTACCACTGTCTTCTATATTTTATGCACCTTTGAGTTGTGATGAATCTGACGGTTGAACAACAACCAAATTAAAAGTTTTGTAAGTGTGTTAGTTTTCTCTTACAGGCTATCAATCATAGACTGTTTGGAGCATACTTACCGATTTCTTGTTATAGTTTGAGAACTTCACAATGGAACTTTATAATTGTAAATGGTATAATTGGAACACAAGTAACAGACGCCTGCTTTTATTATTCTTGTCGTTTTCTCAAAAAGAACGTTCTGTGATTTTATTTATGCAAGTGCGTGCTAGAACTGAAACGTTACTGTGGGTGCGTACAAAAATGATTAATATAAGTAATTTAGAAAAAGCTATATTTTCTTTCAGATGTTTTCGAAACTCTATAGCCTGACCGCCTTAATACAATCGGTTTCTGAATGAAATAAAGCAAACTACGGATTTAATGATATATGTATGATTTTTTTTAAATTTTAATTAGATATATTGTAGAAAACATTATGGTTATCTTAACTGGGAGTACTTTAGCTTTCTTTGTTAATAATAAAGCTTTATTACGTTTGCTTCTTTACTGGTTTAAACTGCTATTATATAGGCGAGGTATGCCATAGTTAATTTATCTAAGCATTGTTGAAAATCTTATATCGACGAAAAGATTGGCATAAAAACTTTTAGCAGTACAATAATAAATAAGGGACGTCATTTGCAAAAAATGGACTTTTACGTTTTTAATTTGTCGTGCTTTAAAAATTTCGTACTCATATTAATTACTTTGGTTTCTCTGCAAATATATGGGAGGTATGAATTTTTCAACAGATCCCTGTATTTTGAAATTTAGGCAAAAAATTTCCACAACTCAATGTTAATAACAGATAGCGATTCGTAATTTATCATTGAATCCAAAAATAAAATCAAACTGAGTCGATGTTATCAAAATAATTTACGTTAATGTATTTTTAAAACGTGCAGCAGAAATACAACTATAATCTAAAAGAAAAAGTCATTATATCTATTAATAAACAAGGTATGGCTATGAAGCTGTGCCAGAAATAATTGCTAGCTAGAAAGAATTGTAGTAATGGATGTATTTGGCCAGTTTTCGATAAAAGTATTCGTTCTAATCAGATCATTAAAGTAATTTTTCTGTCCAAAAGAAGAATAATGCAGTAAGCCATAATAGACGGTAGCATACGAGAAATATTATTATAAGGTAATCAAGGTAGTTCAGCAATTATGTCCTAATTCAGCATCTTTGCCTCAGATCAATTTAAATGAGCAAGTAAAGATAAAACCCACTGTCTTGGTTTCCTTGTGGGTTTAGTAGAAAACTGCAGTGGAAAATTATGATTCCTGATTATGAAAGGTAAGCTAAAAAATTGGAAGCCTTTGTTGTTATACTTAGTAAGGCATGGGCACAAATATCTCGTTCTACAACCAGTTATGTACTTTAAGTAGAAACCATTGTCTTTAATATAATCTATTTTGTCAGGGCACTAAGGAACATCTTACTTAATATAAGATTTGCAAGAAAAATATCGTCTCAAATTGTATGACCTACGAAATCACACAAAGAAGTTTGCAATCCATGGTTTACTTGCAGAAGATGTATCCTTTTTACTTGAAAGGATACGAAAAAACTTTTAACACAATGAATATTTACATATTTGGGAATTCTGTAATAAAATTTTTGCACGTTTGAGGATTTTGACATCTGTGGTAGTAATTCAACGTGTAAGGCATTATATAGAAATTATATAGAAAATCAAATTTCTTGACAATTGGGTGTGGAAGTATTGATTCAATTTGCAGCGGTTTTATGAATAAATATCACGTCGAAAGTTGTAAAGAGGTGGCGGTTAACAGTTTTCGTTTAAAACGAAAATGTTGATGGGGATATATAGACGATACTTTTGTTATTTGTCCTAATGATATGCCGGATATCATCATTATAAAGACGTTACTTTTAGTGATAGTGATTTACTTGATTTTGTGATTTTTTATCTACCTATGGGAACTTCAAGTTTCCAATTATTTTATAGGCACAGAGAATCCCTAATTCAGAAAGAAATGACCATAAATGTGAGTGTCGTACTAACAGTGATATCGTATCAATACTTTGTCTGCATTTTACAAAGATGTGGCCGCAAAACGTTCAGCCTTTGCTATTTTACCGTCACGCAAAATGGTCATCACGTGGTAATATTTTACAACGTATTTAAGACTCAGGAAATGAAGTAGCGAGCTTGTTTTTGATACCGCCAATGAATGGTAATGAAAATGAACCACTTTATTCGAAAACTAAACACATTGTACCTGTAATTCCAGTTGACAAATTTTGGACATTCAAAATTACGATAACAATATACCAGGTGGGTTACAAACTTTATTTTAGCTACCATTAAAGGAGAAAAACAATACAAAAAGCACAGGTCAAGAGATGAGCAGTTTTGCTAATGTGAAGTGAACTGTTGTTGCAAATTATGATCCTTGAATATAGACGTACGAAAGGTGAGCCAAAAGCGAGAAAGCTTTATTTTACTGTAAAAATCCCTGATTCACAAATAAGCAGCTAGAATTTGCTATTTTACACCACAGGCCACTGCAGATCTGTTCCTGTAAAGATTAATAGCATATTTTTTTCTAAATTTCTGATTTTTTTACTGAGGTAAAACATAAAAAGAGATTTACAACAAGACAAAATAAGTGTATGCGTTTCAAAATCTTATAGCCTCAACAGATATTGTCTATTGTCCAACCATGTTTCGTCAAAATAAACTATGTTGCGCCCTTCATCTCGACATTGTTTAATCTGAGTCACGTATTCGGATCTCAACTTTTTTCAAACGAGGTGATTCCATAATGGCCATTCTTTTGTCGAGTGTTTTGTAATCAAAACCAATTCTTCTTAAGTATAGTCTAAATGTTTCATCACAACTTTCAATATCATATCCTGAATCATTTAATTACTACCATAGGCACCATATTTATAAATAATGTTGTATAAAATCCTAATATTATAAAAACAATTGAACATAATATCGTAAGTATAGATAGGTACAATGTTGTGTGGTTTGGTATAAGAACTTTTTTATATAAATTTTTGACTTCTACTGAGATAAATGATATTAACCCATAATTATGGAATAGCTAAACAGTTGCTGTTGTAATTGACATTGATTAAAGATTCTCTTTTGTTTAAGCTGACTGCTTTCCGTTTGTTAGAAATATAATGATGTTGTGCCACGAACAGGTTTGGATCGGACTGCTGTGTAAAATCTATATCCCCCTATTCTTTGCAGCACAGGTTATAATGATTTTTATTAAGGGTTGGAATGCGGCTAATATGTTCGACTTAGGAGTTACAATTATTGCATTTCATGTAAGCTATTCCAAAATGAAATCTCTGGTGTTTTAAAACTCAACATGTCTTTTATGTCTCTATTAGGAAGTGACATTGGTTATTCTACTAGAAACAGCGAAAGAAGACACAATCTGTCTCGAAAACCTCATGCGCGAAGTCTTTTGGCCCACAAACGAAGCCTCTGGTGATCTCATCAAGGACATCAAAACACTAAATCACCTGTGCAAATTTCTCATTGTCTTTGCCGTGTTTGGTGTTTCAATTTTTTGTTTCGGTGCTATTTTGCTTCAAATACACCCACAGTGGCCCATTGTAGATCAAAACAATCCCATTCAGTATGCAGCTTTTCTCGTTGCATTTGTTGTCTTTGCTGTTCTTTGCTACATTATCACCTACGTGTACGCATTTAAATTCTTTTATTTTTGCATTCATGCTCATGTACAAATGAGATTGCTGAACGAATACCTAAAAAAGGTATATAAAGGACCAAAAAGGAAGGATATGAACCAGCACAATCAATTCATAAGGAATTGCATTGTACTTGTTATAAAGCAACATTCTAATCTGACGAGGTTAGTTTTTGTCTTTAGTATGGGTGAATGGTGTTGTATGCACTTATTTTATAGGTTTGTCAAGAAATTTATTGAAATCTTTGAAGGAAGAAGGCTCTCTGTACCTCTAGTTGTTGCAATGCTGTTTTATCCATTATGTCTCTATTATATCATACATAAGGCAGGTTGTATCTGATATTTAACTACTTTTTTAGCAAGATGACGTTCCGTTTTAGGATCCAACCTATTCAATATTGGTGTTTATAATAAGCAACCTCGTCGTAGTACCTCAGTATACTTTCATGGGAGAATTATTTTCGTCAGAGGTATTAAATACCCAAGTTGCATTTTTTTTAAACACATCATTGAAAAGGATATTTTTTCTGATTTGAAAAATGTATCACACGTGTACAATCGTGACTGGTGATAATTTTCATTCACTTTGTTATTTGCAATCGCAATGCCTCAGTTAACTGAACATGATCGCATCATAAATTTTGATGACGATTAGTTATGGAAATAGAAGGCGAAGTTATTCCGAAGTAGTTGCCCTCTACAGTGCAATTCATGAAGATCGTGAACCAATTGCCAGATCAACAGTTATTAAAACATTGCAACATTTTGACGAAACCGGCGGTGTTAAAAATCGTCAAAAACCAGGACGTCCAAAGGTTGCTACGAGTGGGGAAAGTAGCTTGAATGTCATTTTAGATGTACAAGAAAATGTCAAGTGTTCCGTACAACAGCGTGCTCTCATTCACCATATTATATTTTGAAAAAAGAGAAGTTTC
Organism: Rhyzopertha dominica; assembly: GCA_025024175.1. Classification (NCBI taxonomy): domain Eukaryota; kingdom Metazoa; phylum Arthropoda; class Insecta; order Coleoptera; family Bostrichidae; genus Rhyzopertha; species Rhyzopertha dominica. The sequence continues at coordinate 1,470,550 of QCXZ01000075.1, forward strand.
ATCCACACAAAATTCACTTATTACAAGAACTGAGCAAAGACGATTTCGATCGTACGATAGAATTTTGCGAAACTGCTATGTACATGACAGATGAAAATAGAAACATTTTAAATTGGATTATGTTTTCTGATGAAACGGCTTTTTGCCTCAATGGTAATGTGAATAGACATAATTTTAAATATTGGCACAAATCCACATTGGATGGAACAAGTCCACACACAACACCCTCAGGGTGTGAATGTCTGGTGTGGTATTATCGGTGAGCACATTATTGAGTCTTTTTTCATCGATGGAAATTTGAATGCGGTCAAGTATTTATTTGCCTGTTCCCTAATCGTGAAAATGCTGCGCGTCCTTCTAAACATATACGGTGCACCGCCCCATTTTGCAGTCAACATTTGTAGATATTTGAATGCGATATTTTCAGACAGATGGATTGGTAGGCGCGGAGCGATAGAATGCCCTGCACGTTCCTCTGATCTAACGCCGCTTGATTTTTCCCTGTGGAGTTATCTGAAATATCGTATGCTGAYCGGCCACWTAATGCAGAAGATTTAAAAGGACGAATCAGGGCATAAATTTATACGTTACYTCCAAATATGCTACAAAGAATATTAGAAAACTTTTACTCAAGGCTGCTTTAATGCCAGGAAGTAAATGGGGATCATTTTGAGTATCTTCTGTAATGTAAATCTTAAATAACTGCATTTTCACGGGATGTTGTTTTTCTTTTTTACTTTTAAGGTTCCCGATTCACAATAAATTGATCATACTAGACGAAAATTATCACCAGTCAAGGAAAAGTGGCTTTTTTGCCTATTTTAGCGATAAAGAAAATTGTTTTTGTTCTTTTCGTTCTTTGTCAGGCTCAATTATTGTATTTACACTTTTCTCAACTTAGTAAAGCGACTTTTCTGTAAACTGTATGTTGCTTGAGATGTACTTAATGATTTCATGTTACAGTTTGAGAACTTTACAATCGAACTTTACAACTGCAAATGGTACAATTGGAGTACGAATAACAAACGCCTTTTCTTGCTTTTTTTGTTTTTTACCCAGAAGGAACGTGCGGTAAAGGTATTTCCTCCACTGAGTACTAGAATTCCAACATTATTATGGGTATATTCTAAAAAAATCTCATCGATGTGAAATAAAATAAACTACTTCTTTCAGATTGTCAAGAAACTCTACAACCTTACCACTCTACTACAATCGGTATCTGAATGAAATAAAGCAACAAGAACTTTTTTAATTCGTCTTTTGCACTTGGAATACCTACAACATAAATAAAATGTTTTGAGCTTGAAAGTATAGTTATGCTATTTTATTGTAATCCGCATTAGCTGAAGGGCTCTAAGCAGAAGACAAATAATGAAGGGAGTTATTAATTATCAGAAGAGAACTAGCAATGTACATAATAAAAACAACAAGCCTTTGCATTCTTGCAATTTTCGGGGGAAATTATTTTTCGCTCAAAATCGGCATACTGATTTCCAGATTTCAAAAATGCAGTCAGAACTGAGGTAGGGTGTCGAGAAATTTATTTTTCGCAAATTGACCCTTCTACTCTAGGCCACTTTTCAGCCAAACCATTGCAGCTAGAGACCAACTGACACCACCCCGAAATACAGCAGGTCCACATTAGTAAACGAACATAAAATTAGCTTAATCGGAGACCATCAAGTTTCGAGGTGAAAAACAACAAACATTTGACTTCATTGGGCACTTCACTTCACTACCCTTCTAAAAATATGTATTGTTTCTCGCTACATCATTGCCGTCTAGTGTGAAATAAGATCGTTAGAACTACTGGATGTAATGTTAAGGCAAGAATAATAAACTATAAGAAGACATTCAATCCATAAACATTTTACCTTTCCCTCTGAATTGCTCTAGTGATCACAGAACGACAATCTGGTGGAATAAGCAGTTTACTCTCTAATATTTTCGGAATCCTTTTACTAAAACCTGGCCCATGGTTTTCTAATCAAAAATACCTCATATACTTGCCATAATGACAGGGGCGCCGACTCCATGGGTGCTCGGGTGCTCCAGCACCCACGAGAAGTAAATTGTGGGTGCGGAGCACCCACGACCAAATAGGCTTCAACACATGTACCATAAATTCAAACTGACTTATCACAGATATAAAAAAGAACTCTTTGTCAAATTTATCAAATTAGAGCGTCTACAGTGCTGTCAGATGATTCAAGCCCACCCAGCCTTGTTTTAGAATTTCTTGTGAAAGCAAGTACGTGGAAATGTTGCTCAGTTTTTTAATATCTGATTTTTTTATTTATTATATTGGAATTTTGATTTATGTGAACCATTTGAAGTATTAATCTCTTGTTTGTATTACTTTCTTTATCCTAATTTTCACATCATCCCACTTAATATGATGTCCATGTGTTCAGTAAGTGAGCATCTATCCCTTTGTTTAGTTATATCACTTTTGTAGACGGCCAATCTATTAACCATTCATTGTGATACCTGTCCTATGTGTACTTGCCTTCACAATCCTCACATTCCAAACATATATTATAGAACATTTGCATGATATTTTGCAGGTATTTTTGATTTTAGTGTTGCGAGTAGGGTTGAGCCATGCTTCTTGTTCTCAATTGTAATTTTTATGTTTTCATTTTTTAAACGTTCTGAATAATTTTGTTGTCAATCCAGTAATGTTTGGTAGGGATACATACATTCTATGATCTACTGTTTGTAGGTTTTTGTCAACCATAGGATCATGATTTACCCTCTGCTCCACGTCACCCTGCATACTACCGTTAGCTGTGTTTGCGTTACATGAAGTGTTGATAAGTCAGTAGTAGAATAGAAGATTTTATTTATCAACGCTCTCGGGTATGAATTGTGTATTAATGAATTTTTCAATTTTTTAAATTTTTTTCAATAAATTGTGAATATCTTATTTTAATAATTCTATGTTTCATCTGTTTTACAAAGTTTATTTTAACTTGTGTCGAATGATTTGAAACGTAGTTTATGTACCTCCCCGATGAGGTTGGTTTCCGTTACCAATACAGTATTATTTTATAATTTTTTCGTATATCTTTGGTTTGAAAAAAGAGTACTCCACATTCTACCTCTCGTTCTGAAATGAATTGAACACAGTTTCTTTCATAAAAAAGTTTGTCGATGACTAATGCTGGTACCAACAAAGGCACTAGGACAAATCTAGCATTTTTGTACTTATTTTTTTCGTCTTACGTATCTTTCTATTTATATCATACATGGTATTTCTGTCATATTGCATGTGTACCTATTGAGCTCTATTGGACGGATTCATAGATACTATTTTCACGATTATGTTAGCATGAGCACCCACGAGGTTTTCTAAAAGCTGGCGCTCCTGCATAATGATGACTTATTTAAACAATTCACGAGGAAGTATCCAAGAGATTCAATTTGATTTGCATTAGTATGATCAAACAAGAATAATGAAAGCTTGGGCATAAAAAATGTAGAACCTGCTTAATAGCCAATGGACGTTCCAAAAATTATTGAAAGTAAGCTAATTGTGTAGTTCATTATTGGCATTTCATGATGAATGCAACTCCGCAGCTTTTCAAAGGTAGGTCCTTTAATCTGTAAACTGATTTTCAATATCCTAACGTGTGCAGTGTGAATCGGCGAAGTACAATACATACTTCTATACTTTGAAACTCTTTTCAATCTGCTTRGAGTTAGCTAATAARGAAGGTAAACGMATTTGTCCACCTCAAAAATGAACGTTTAGTTTTTGTGTTATTTTATACAATTGGGTATTTGCCATGTATTTATATTTTATTAAATTGCATACTAATAGGTAGCATTTAATCCACAAAACAGCTGTGACAGCTTATAAATTCGAAAGAATGCATCTTAAGGTGTATTTTTAATATTAAAGATGTGAATATTTAAAGGGACCGCCAAAACGCAAACATATTAGCCGTGACGTCAGGTGTCTTGTAAATGGCCGCTTGTTTACATCTGTGGTCAGCGCGTCGCACGTTAGCCTCAGCCCGTCAATTTATAAGTTTTAAAAATTTCTGATTTTTGCTATAACATAAGGGAAGTTTCTCTTATTTCATGCATTTTTTAATTTTAATGTATTGTTCGTTAGACCTTCTGTTTTTATAATTCTACATTTGATTTCATTAATGTCGTTATGAATATCAAAGCAAAAACTCCCAGTGTTCAAAAATCTCTGTGTTATTAATGGCATCTTCTGAGAGTAGTAATTATTCATAAATTTCTCTTTTATGGGAAGTTTTGGTTGTATAGGTACTAATTCCTCTTTTACAGAATATATGCTTATACAAAAAAAATCGGTTCTTCAGTAGTTTTTTACCATTTTAGATGAATATTTACCATTTATTCGGAAGACTATGATGCTTTACTACGAAAACATATTTGTAAGAATGTTGTGCAAAGTTTACCTGCCCCTAAATTGTATAACGCATGCTACCGCAATGGTTGATAGCTTTATCCATGAAAGAAAAACCGACTACTTGTACAATACTATGATTCTAATGATCTGCATCCACGTGAGTTCTTTAAGAAAATTGATGAGAAATTTCGAAATTAAATCTGACGATTTAACTTTACAGGAAGTACTTACTGTTTTTATGGTTGAAGCAGTATACCACGATATAATGCATATGGATGAATTAATGCGAAAGACGTTTTGGTCACAAAATGGCGCCGCTGAATGGTTGACGCGGAAAATTCGGCAACTGACGCAAACTTTCAAAATCCTCTTGTCCGGTGGATTTGTGGGCATCATCATCTTATGTATGAATGCAGTCTTATTCGGAATACACCCTGATTGGCCAATAATCAACAAAAACAGTCGAATTCAATATTCAATTTTTCTTGTAGCCTTTATGATACACGCCATTGGAGCTTGTATCATAGTTGTCGTGTACTCTTGTATGTTTTTCTATGCCTGCATCCATGTTTATGTGCAGATGTCTTTGCTAACAGAGTACTTGAAAAAGCTTTCCTATAGTGTAACAGAAATGAAAGAAGACCGGTGTAACCAATCGGTGAAAGAGGGAATGCTTTGTATCATAGAGCAACATTGTAAACTGAGCATGTGAGTATCTTTAAAAAGACCTTCACACTTTGAAAGAAATTCATTTTAGGTTTGCCAAAAAAGTGACCCAAACATTTGGCTTTAAAAATCTAGCCATTCTGCTTACTACTGCGATGGTGTCTTTCTCCATTTGTTTATACTTGATTATAAAAGTAAGCTACTAATGAAACCTTTTGTCAATATTTTGTAAAAAGACATCATTTCAGAGGAGGGAATACACTATTATCATTTTCGTAGTCAGCTTCTTTGTAATTCTTGCCTTTTACTGTGTCACTGGAGAGCTCTTTTCATTGGGGGTAACAAATTTTTATGATCTGTAGTGTTATTACTGACGATTTTAATCTTTCAGTTCGAAGAATTTTCGTCCCAGCTTTATAACTGCTGCTGGTATAAATGGAACAAAGAAAACAGGAGAACTGCTTTGCTATTTTTAATTTTTACTCAACGTGAACAAGCTGTTCAGATATTTCCAGCTCATTATGCGAGAATGCGGTACATATTATGGGCAAGTATATTTTGCATTTACAGTTTCAACTCTTAGAAATATGCATTTTTTTTCAGACTATTAGAGCACTATACAGCGTTCTTACATTGTTAAAATCTACTCAATTTTAGTAATAGAATTTGTAATGTAGGTGTTAAATAAAGTAATACTATACTAACACATGTCTTATTTAATTGATTAGTGGCTAGTATATGTATATACATACAGGGTCCCTGCAAAGTATGGAACTAGCAGGATATTTCAGGTTCTGTTCGACCGATTTTTCTGAAATTGTGCATGAGCCTATAGGTACTCAATTAAAATGCATTTTTTGGATTTTTTTCAACTCCTTGTCAGCTCTCGTTTTCCAGATATAGGTGCAAGTTTTTTTATGGGAAGGGGGTCAAAAGGTACATCATTGAAATGGATATTTTTCCTTATTTCAAATATGTATCGCACTTGAACAATTTATTGCTTCTGAGTTGAGAAAAGTGTGATAACACACTTGGATCTTGCAAGTATCGCTAAGTAAGAATAAAAACTCCAGGTGTCTTCATTTTTCTCGTGACGTGATATTTTTCATTCACTTTGTTATTTAGGTGTATTATAACAGAATCCCGCTTCCATAGTAAAATATTTTGACTTTTCAGAAACGTCACTAAAAAGCTTATTTATGAGCTTTTTATAGGAACAAAAGCAAGGCAAATAAGCTCAAAAACATACACACCTTTAAAAGGTACCGGTTTCATTTTCATTATAAACTAATTCAGTCAACTGTTAGCAAATATTTACTTACGTGCCATCATGTTAGTAATAAAGCAGTAAGAAACATTAATTTCAACAAATATTTTTTAAAATTTAATATACATTTCACTGCCTAGCTACCGGAAAGATTATGAGCGCAAAAATGAATATACATATGTCATCCTCTAAGTACTCTAACTGTAGTATTACGTTTTAATACCGTCGTTAAATACGAAAATACTTAAAAACGTATTAGTTTTTTTGCCGTTCGATCCTAATTACGTGTCATCCCCTTTCGAAATCTTTAGAATTAATTTTTGAAGAGTAAATTGCATTTATTTGCCTGTCAAAGATAACAGCTGCCCTATTACAATAATACGTGTACAATGCAACAGAATAAAATATATACCATGTAAATTGATTGAATATAGGTTTGTTTTTTTAAATATGGGGATTTGATTTAAGGATGAAGCAGGTTTAAGAGGTTAGCTTAAAATTGGACATGTAATCCAAAAACGAAATCAAAAATAATACATAATATATCAATTGGTCTCGCAAACCATCCAGAATGAAGGTGTGGTGACATAAATAATTTATTCTGTAATGTTTCAGTGACTCATTAACATTATATATAACTTATATTGATCAGTTAGTTAAACAATTTTGGAGGGAGTGGTCAAGGGAACTAATTTGATTTACATTAGTATAAGTGAATTAAAATAGCAGAAGCTTGGCTATAATAATTACAGTACTAGTTATACAAATGGGCTTGCTTAATACCCACAGAATTGTGTGCTTCATTATTGGTGCTTCATGATGAAAGCGAACCCACAGCCTTTTCAAGGTACTTAACTCCCTGAAGATGTAATTTAACCAACAGTTTTAACTCCCTTGCCCTATTTTAGATGACTACCTACCATTTTTTCGCAAAGCTATGATGCTCTACTACGAGAACGTGTTTGTGAAAATGCTGTGCAAGATATATCTGCCGTTATACCTTATAATACATGCGACTACAATGGCTGACAGCTTAATTCGTAAACGAACCACCGACTCTTTATACAATACTATGCTTCTAATGATCTGTATCCATGTGAGTTCTTATTACCTGTAATTCATGAGAAATTTCATCTGATGCTTGAATTTGCAGGAAGTACTAACTGTTGTCATGGTTGAAGCAGTGTACCACGATATAATGCATATGGATGAAATAATGAGAGATATATTCTGGTCACAAACTTGCGTCCCTAAACGATTGAAGCAGAATATTCGACAGCTAACTCAAGCATTCAAGATATTCTTGTCGAGTGGATTTGTGGGCATCATCATCATATGGATTAGTGCAGTCTTATTCGGAATACACCCTGATTGGCCAATAATCGACAAAAACAATCCAATTCAATACGCCATATTTCTTGCAGCGTTTATGGTACACAGCATTGGAGCTTGTATCATAGTTTTCGTGTACTCCTGTATATTTTTCTATACCTGCATTCATGTTTACGTGCAGATGGCTTTGCTAACAGAATACTTGAGAAAGCTTTCCTATAGTTTAACAGAAATTAAAGAAGATCAGTTAAATCGATCGGTGAAAGAGGGAATGCTTTGTATCATAAAACAACACTGCAAACTGAGCATGTGAGTATCTTTAAAGAGACCTTCACGCTTCGAAAGAGATTCGTTTTAGGTTTGCTAAAAAAGTGACGCAAACCTTTAGTCTTATAACTCTAGCCATTCTGCTTACTACTGGAATGGTGACATTCTCCATCTGTCTGTACTTCATAATAAAAGTAAGCTACTAATGAAAACCCAATCTATCTCTTATTAAAAAAATTGTTCCAGAGGAGAGAATACACAATGATAATTTTCCTAGTCAGCTTCTTTGGAATTCCTTCCCTTTACTGTATTACTGGAGAACTCTTCTCATTCGGGGTAAGAGATTTTTGTCATCTCTAGTGTTATTACTACTTTATCCCTTCAGTTCGAAGAATTTTCGTCCCAGCTTTACAACTGTTGCTGGTATAAATGGAACAAGGAAAACAGGAGAACTGTTTTGCTATTTTTAATTTTTACTCAACATGAACAGGTTATCCAAGTATTTCCAGCTCATTATGCGAGAATGCGATACATATTGTGGGCAAGTATATCTTGCATTTACAGTTTCAGCTCTTATAAATATGCATTTTTTTTCAGACTATTAGAGCATTATACAGTGTTCTTACATTGTTAAAATCTACTCAATTTTAGTAATAGAATAATTTGTAATGTAGGTGTTAAATAAAGTAATAATACTAACACATGTTTTTTTCAAAATATAAAGCATGTTTTAAAAAATCTTTGATTTGAAGATGTATTAGGATTTTTTACATTCTGAGCAGAATAATAAGACGCATTGTCCGATGCAATTACTGCGTTGGCCGGAAACTTTGGTAGTAGTTTATTCCCAAACCAATTTTTAAAAACTTCAACCGTCATATTTTCGTGGTTCACGGTAGTCTACCTTTGCGTACCTTATATTTTTAGCAGATAGAAATAATGCATCTTTCACCCACCCCCTTCAGATCTGGCATGTAGAATAATTATTATTTTACCATGCGGCGCCGGTATTATCAATACAAAATTATTTTTGTATGCCTCATAAATCATACGTCGTATTAAATTTGCGTGATCATCTTTGAAAACCCTCGACGAACTAACGTCTTTTCGCACTTTTCTGCCCTGAACTCCGTTTACAGCTATACTTATCACAGTTGGTTGTGAAATTTTGGTCATTCTACTGGTTTTGCATGGCTTCACTTTTTGATGTATTCAATTATGTTCAAAACCATTTGTTAAGCTTCGGTGGTAAATGATTATGATGATTCCGTTTAATGAGATTTTCAATATTATTGTCATAAACATATTCCGTCATTTTGACTTCTTTTACAACGTATACGTTGATTTCACCTTTTTGTGCGTGGGAAACATCAACCACATTTTAATAATAGATAAGTGCTATTTCAATTTTCAATTTGTGGTGTTTTCCCAAAATTTTTTGCTATTTTAAAACGAATGAAAATGTCTGATCGGTCATTACACTCTTTCTTGTTCCTATAGCAATTAATAAAAAATTCATCGTTCGAAGTAATTCACGCTATATATCGAAACTGCTTTCGCAAACCACCCAAAACTATAGTTTTGTTGAATGAAATAGATTATCTTGTTATATTTTAGGAATCCGTTCCTTGTGATCGCGTTATATTGATTAGTAAATTAAACGATTGGGGGGGGGGGGAGTGGTCGAGACATCCAATTTGATTTACATTAAAGTAAGTAAACAAAAGTAACAGATCCTAGGAGTACTGATCAGTGGCGGCTCGCGACAAATTATATTGGGTCGGCAGTAAAAACTTTGGTCCACTCTAGTTGGTCAATATTATTTATTTATAAATTAGTAAATAATTTTGTATATACTCGTAGTTGTTGTTGTTTATTACTTGCTACATCTGTAAATTTTCATATCGCCGCAAGTTAAAAAGATAGTTCATTTGGTAACAAATAGCCTAATCTGGCAACTAGCTTGATAATTTCAACGTTAAGCGTGCAACGGTACTACACCGGAGAGGAGAAGCCGATATATGTCGAGCCCAATCCGAAGATGTATTCGGAAGTCCGGCACACAGCATTAAGCGATCGTATGGGTATTGGCGCTTACTTATTTTGTTATTTTCTTTTTGTGTGAAATTCTTCAACGATTTCAGATTGACTAAATTTATAACATGTATTTAATTAATTCTGTTAAATGTTTGAAGGTTTCTACTTAAAATTGTTTATTTAAGAGGATAGCTCTTACAATAATCTTGGGAAAATGAAAAATTTCGTAGAACATGCGGGTAGTTTTTCGTGATTTCAGTATTGAACTATATATATATATATATATATATATATATATATATATATATATATATATATATATATATATATATATATATAATTGTTGTTCAATGTACATGTCAAAATTAATTTTCGGAATCCGACGATTATGAATGCCGGACCTCCCTTATTAACTTCAATAAAAACATATATACGTAAAATTAAATTATAATTATAAAAAAAACTGTAAGCATGTAAAGGGTGTCAATCAGATAATTTGTAATACTCAGTAGAAAACAGAACTATAATTGGTTGATTAAAAAAAAACTTGAAATAATTGAAATAAATGATGAAATCCGTTTTAACGTTTTATGCTGTCTGCCGGACCAAGCATTGCCGAGTCTAGATTTTCGCCTTGGGATTCAATATGCGCGCAGGGTTGCGTCTTTGTTCAGCTCATACGAAAACGATGCTATTGCTTCCTTATACGATGCGGTCTGCCGACCCAGCGCTTGGATTACGGGCTTGGATGACAAACACATACACGGCCCAGCCACGGTTGTCGAGTAGCGTAAATTTTTCGGGATAGCCCGTAAAAATGTGATTTTGGCTAATTATTAATTTGATGGTAATGTAAAAAAAATACGTTCCAACTGTTTCAAGATATCTGAACATAATGAAACAAAATATACGTAAATATACGAAAAAAAAATTATTTCTTCGTCAAAATTCTGGGTCGGCAGTGTCAACCCCGCCGACCCGGACGAGCCGCCACTGGTACTGATTGCTGGACTAGTATTATAAATAACGAGCTTAAAAAAATGTCGAAAGTAGGTTAAATGTGTAGTTCGTTATTGGCCTTCATGATGAATGCACATCCTTTTAAAGGTACTTTTTTATATATCTTATTTCATTGATAATCCCAGATCATGCTGAGCCCTTTCACTAGTTTCTCGTCATTTTAGATGAATACTTACCATTTTTTCGGAAGACCATGATGCTTTACTACGAGAACGTGTTTGTGAGAATACTGTGCAAGATATATCTACCCCTGTTCTTTCTAATGCATGCTTCTGCCATGGTTCAAAGCTTAGTCCAAGAACGAAAAACTGACCATTTATACAATAGTATGATTTTAATAATTAATGTCCATGTGAGTTCCTCGAGGAAATTTATAAGATCGGAGATTTGACCCTTTGACTTTACAGGAAGTAATTACTGTTGTCATAGTTGAAGCAGCATACCACGACATAATGCATATGGATGAATTAATAAGGGAGATATTTTGGTCACAAAATGGCGCCCCTAAATGGCTGAAACAGAATATTCGACACCTGACGCAAACTTTCAAGATAATATTAACCTTTGGATTTGTGTGCGTCATCATCTTATGCATGAATGCAGTCTTATTCGGAATACATCCTGATTGGCCAATAATCAACAAGAACGATCAGATTCCATATGTAATTTTTCTTATAGCGTTCAACATATACGCCATTGGAGCTTGTATAATAATTTACGTGTACGCTTGTATGTTTTTTTATGTCTGCATACACATCTACGTGCAGATGGCTTTGTTAACAGACTACTTGAAAAATCTTTCCGATGGTTTGATAGACATGGAAGAGGATCGATTTAATCAGTTTGTGAAAGAGCGAATGCTTTGTGTCATAAAGCAACATTGTAAACTCAGCATGTTAGTATCCTTTAAGAAGATCTTCACCTTTTGAAAGAGAATCATTTTAGGTTTGCCAAAAAAGTGTCGCAAGCATATGGCCTTAAAAATCTAGCCATTATACTTACTACTGGAATGGCGTCTTTCTCGATCTGTTTGTGCATCATAATAAAAGTAAGCTATTAATAAGAGCTTTTGTAAAAAGAAACAAAGAAATCATTTCAGAGGAGGGAATATTCTGTCTTCGTGCCAGCCATATTCTTTATGGTTCCTTCCCTTTACTGTGTTACTGGAGAACTCTTTTCATTTGGGGTGACATATTTTTATAATCTCTAGTGTTATTACAGACGATTTTAACCTTTCAGTTCGAAGAATTTTCATCCCAGTTTTATAACTGTTACTGGTATAAATGGAACAAAGAAAACAGGAGAACTGCTTTGCTATTTTTAATTTTTACTCAACGTGAGCAGGTTATCCAAATATTTCCCGCGCACTATGCGCGGATAGAGTACATATTGTGGGTAGGTATACTTTACATTTGAAGTTAATTTTTATTAACATGCATTTTTTCAGACCGTCAGAGCACTATACAGCGTTCTAACATTGTTAAAATCTACTCAATTTCAATAAAATGTAGGTATAAAATAAAGTAATACTATTACCACAAGTCGTTTTAATTGCAATCTACAATTCATACAAGAGCATTTTCACACGAATATCATACAAGATTTTTTCTTTGTGAATGTGAATATTTTCATACAAGTTGTAAAATTTAAAATCAACATCGAACTACCCAGAAAATACTATTACTAAGATCATTTTTTCAAACTGCGAGTCCTTCTGAACAGATATGGTTTCAGCAAGATGGTGCACCGCCCCATTTTGCAGTTAACGTTCGTGGATATTTGAATGCGATACTTCCAGACAGAGGGATTGGTAGCGCGAAGCGATAGAATGCCCAGCACGTTCCCCTGATCTGACGCTGCTTGATTTTTTCCGGTGGGGGTATCTGAAAAATCGTATTTATACCGATCGGCCACATAACGCAGACATTTAAAAGGACGAATCATGGCAGAAATTCAGAACTTACCTCCAAATATGCTACAAAGAACATTAGAAAACGTTTACTCAAGACTGCATTACTGCCAGGATGTAAATGGGGAATATTTTGAGCATCTTCTGGCTTTTTTGTCCAGTTTAGCGATAGAAAAAATTATTTCCATTCTTTTCGTTCCTTGTCAGGCTTAATTATTGTATTAACACTTTTCTCAACTCAGAAGCAATAAATTGTTCAAGTGTGATACATTTTTGAAATCGGGAAATATATCCTTTTCAATGATGCGCCTTTTGACCCCCTTCCCGTTTAAAAAAAAATGCAACTTGCGCCCATATCTGGGAAACTAGAGCCTACCTAATAGGCCCATGCACAATTTCAGAAAAATCAGTCGAACAGAACCTAAAATATCCTGCTGGTTCCGTACATGGTATATATTTTTTTTTGTATTTTACACGTATTATTGTAATAGGGCAGCTGTTGTTATCTTTGAGCGTTATAGATATTGTTTGCAAATTTTCGCTTTGTAATTCAGTACTAGTAAATTAAAAATTTTGCAGGCAAATAAATCCAATGTACTCCTCAAAAATTAATTATATAGATTTCGAATGGGAATGACACATAATTAGGATCGAACAGCAAAAAAAAACTAATACGTTTTTAAGTATTTTCGCATTTAACGACGGTATTAAAACTTAATACTACGGTTAGAGTACTTACAGGATGACATACGTATATTCATTTTTGCGCTCATATTCTGTTTGGTAGCTAGGTAGTGTAACGTATATTAAATTTAAAAAAAATATTTGTTGAAATTAATGTTTCTTACTGCTTTATTACTAACATGATGGCACGTAAGTAAATATTTGCTAACAGTTGAGTGAATTAGTTTATAATGAAAATAAAACCGGTACCCTTCAAAGGTGTGTATTTTTTTTATCTTATTTGCCTTGAAAGATATAGCATTATTTCCTATAAAAAGCTCATAAATAATATTTGCGTCTGGAAGACTATATACCATTTCTTCTAAATATAATGATGTTGTACTACAAACGAAATGACATGTAACTAGGATGTAATTGCAAGAAAAATGCACTAATACGTTTCTAAGTATTCTTGCATTTAACGACGGTATTAAAAGTTAATACTACAGTTAAATATGCGCAATTTCTATATTGTTAGTTCCTAGTTGATGTAATGTATATTCAACTTTGAGCTCATATTTTGTCCGGTAGCTAGACAGAGCATCGTCTTTGTTGAAGTTATTGGCTTTTTTACTGCTATATTGCTGGCAAACGTTAAGAATCGAATCAGTTAAATAGAATAATTGTCACTAGTTCATAATGAATATAAAACCGGAATCTTTTAAGGGTATGTATGTTTTTGAGCTTATTTATCGTGACAATCAATGGCACCCGAAAAGACCTGAGGGCAAAACAGTTGCATTAAATTTATGACCTTTAGGTTTTAAAAATTTATCACGAACTATTATAAGAGTTTAGTAGACAGTCGGTTGTTTTATTTAAATCTAGAACACTTGGTAGATTATTTCTAAGAAGATTTCTAAATAATAATAATACACTTTATTAATTAGCACAAGGCTAGTATTTGATACATTGGAAAATAACATCTATTAATTTAATATTCAACATGAATACACAAAACAAATTTAAACAATATTCGCACGCTACCCAGTGCCCGTAATATAAACCAGCAACTGTGATTTGAAGCATCCAAGAGATTTAGCAGATCTAACATGAAGTGGCAATGAATTGTTTTTTATAAAACCTATAATTATTGCCTTTCTCGTATCACACATTCTAGTAAGGGCCTTAAGTTCTTGATTTTTTAGTGGACAACATACTAGCTGTATGAATTTAATTAATATGTTAATATTGAAAAATCAGTTTTTAATGATTTTCTCTTTATATTTGAAATCCGTGGGAGGTTTTGAAAACTCTGTTTTCAGCATATTATAAAGCTTCATATCGTTGATCTTTTGATGGCTAATACATATTTACACTAGAAATAAAATGTAAATGTTACAGCACTAAAGAACACAAACATTTTGTGATGATTATTTTCTTTATGCATGGTAAACTGCTAGGAACATTTAATTTTGGTCTTAACATGGTGTAGGCGTTTAAATTCTTTATTCTATAGAATTTAAAATAATTTTTTTATAATACGTTGAACATTTCATAAAATACATTAGTTTTGTTTACCACTTGTTGTAGAGCTTTAATTTACTTATCTTTTAATATGTAACACATTATGCTTACAATAGAAAGCAACAGAAATCTTTTGGGAAMACCAGTTCGGTTTTTATAATTATTTTCTTTTCATATTTTAAACTGCTCAGAGTATTTAAGCATATTATACAACTTTAAATGCCTAATACTTTGATCTATATAACACACATACACTATAAATTAAATTTAAAAGTTACAGCACAAACAACATGTAGGATCTCAGAATAATTAATTTTTCAGTTTAGTATAATTTTTTTCATATGTCTTAAAAAGTGCATAAGATAGTAAGGTCTGTTTTTAGCATCTTGTAGAGTTCTAAATTACTTATCTTTCGATATTCCAACACATTTGCATTAGGAATTATATGCTAAGGTTGTGATAAAAAATGGAGTATGAAGGTTTTGGAAAAATTTCTGTTTAGCATATTATACACTACTATAAATTCATGATCTTTTGATCTTTGATAAACATGCATTAGAAAATTACTGTAAATGTTGCAGCGTAAAACAATAGGAAATTTCAAAATTTTTTGTTCGGTTTATGATGATTTTTCCTTATCTTTTGAAAAATAGATTACAATATTTAAGTTCTGGTTTCAGCATATTGTAAGCTCAAATTTGTTATGTTATGTTAAACGTTTCCGAAGGTTTGCATATAAAGATGATTGTTTTTTTTATGAGAGCTGCTTAAGGTATTTTAATTTTGTTTTGAAGAAATTATGGAATAATAATAATAATAATACACTTTATTAATTAGCACAAGGCTAGTATTTGATACATTGGAAAATAACATTTATTAATTTATTTAATGTTCAACATGAATACACAAAACAAACAGTTTTTTTTAATTTAATCATGTTTAAATCGTTTTAAACATGTTTTTTTAAATTTAGTTAAAACATGTTTAAAACGTTTTAAACATAAACTCTCATGCAAATTTACTATACATAGTAATGAAAATAAATACGAGCAGATGGCGTGGAGCGTAGCAGTTGTCTAAAAATCCCTAGATGACTACGATTATCAGTTATCATTTGTCTTTTTTGTTTACGCAACAACTTTAGTTATTATGAGTTGGTTTCTCTTTTCTATTTTAAACTAGAATCAACATTGTTCTTAAAATCTAGACCAATCACATACCCCAATTTAAGGTTACTGGGTTGATTTTAGCTAATATCAACTTTAACAAAGAGAATAGAAACCGACATTGTCTGTTTAAAAGTTTAAAGTTCAACAGTTACAATGGCGTAGAGAATAGAAACCGACATTGTCTGTTTAAAAGTTTAAAGTTCAACAGTTACAATGGCGTAGTAAGAACGATGCAGGTGGAATAATTGACAAAATTAAGGTGCAAAATGGTAGAATGCGAGCTCAATGCAAGAAGTGCAAAAAAGATATGGTTACTAGTAAAAAAGTAAAAATGCTGTTATTTTTTTATTCTTTGTTTATTGTTTTTTATATTCCCAAGTTCTGATAACTATTTGTTTTTTTTTGTACTAAAGATATAATTATCTAGTAAATGAACGTCTTATTTATTGTTTTGTAGTATTGGACCAGAAATACAAAGTTTTCTGTTATGTTCAGMTTAAAACTTTTAAACAATGTAAACTGGTCCATTTTCCTCTAAGTGGAGTAAGAGTAATGTTTACTTGTACAATAAATCTCCCCGAAGTCTATCAAACCCACTATATTTAATGAATAGGCAAAGCGCTTTCAGCTATAATTAGCCATCATCAGTGTCTTATTGTGTAAAAATAAAAAAGAATACAAAAGAATTTATAAACCTGACATTGTCAAAATCGAAACAAGTAATCTTGACTTCAAACAAAAAAGTAGCCTGCATGTCAAAAGCACAAACATGAAATCAATGATCAATTAAAGAATTTAGAAAAGGACAACTAAAATTACAAAAATCATTCAAAATTGTAAAATTACCGTTTTGTTCGCAATAAAGACAAAATTCCAGTTTTGAATCATTTGGGAGTTTATAATTTTTCTTGTAACGATTGTAATTCTGTTTATATTGGTCAAAGCGTAAGATCTTTTTCAATTAGAGGCAATGAACACTTGAAACAATATGAAAAATATAAAAATACAGATATAGTTAATACAAATTCTTCATTAGCAAATCATTTATTGTCATTTAAACACACCACGTCTTTAAATAATTTAAATTCTTTACATGTTTGTAATAAATCCTCAAAATTAAATTTTCTAGAAATTCTTGAAATATACAAAATTATAGATAACGGTAATTTTACAATTTTGACTGATTTTTGTAATTTTAGCTGTCCTATTCTAAATTCTTTATTTGATCATTGATTTCATGTTTGTGCTTTTGACATGCAGGCTACTTTTTTGTTTGAAGTCAAGATTACTTGTTTCGATTTTGACAATGTCAGGTTTATAAATTCTTTTGTATTCTTTTTTACACAATGAGGCACTGATGATGGCTAATTATAGCTGAAAGCGCTTTGCCTATTCATTAAATATAAAAAATGTTAAAGTTAAATTAAAACTGTTGTATCAATAGAAAGTTTGAAAAAACCATTTACGTATTTTCTAACTGGGTCTGGTTTTGTATTCGATTCATTTTTAATGCAAATGTGGGGTGACATTATGCAGATATGTAATTGCTAATAATCTTGTATAGCCTTGAATAAAAATGTCTGATCGGTCATTACACTCTTTCCTGTTCCTATAGCAATTAATAAAAAATTCATCGTTCGAAGTAATTCACGCTATATATCGAAACTGCTTTCGCAAACCACCCAAAACTATAGTTTTGTTGAATGAAATAGATTATCTTGTTATATTTTGGGAATCCGTTCCTTGTGATCGCGTTATATTGATTAGTAAATTAAACGATTGGGGGGGGGGAGTGGTCGAGACATCCAATTTGATTTACATTAGAGTAAGTAAACAAAAGTAACAGATCCTAGGAGTACTGATTGCTGGACTAGTATTATAAATAACAAGCTTAAAAAAACGTCGAAAGTATGTTAAATGTATAGTTCGTTATTGGCCTTCATGATGAATGCATAGCCTTTTAAAGGTACTTTTTTATAGGTCTTATTTCATTAATAATCCCAGATCATGCTGAGCCCTTTCACTAGTTTCTCGTCATTTTAGATGAATACTTACCATTTTTTCGGAAGACCATGATGCTTTACTACGAGAACGTGTTTGTGAGAATACTGTGCAAGATATATCTACCCCTGTTCTTTCTAATGCATGCTTCTGCCATGGTTCAAAGCTTAGTCCAAGAACGAAAAACTGACCATTTATACAATAGTATGATGTTAATGATTAATGTCCATGTGAGTTCCTCGAGGAAATTTATAAGATCGGAGATTTGACCCTTTGACTTTACAGCAAGTAATTACTGTTGTCATGGTTGAAGCAGCATACCACGACATAATGCATATGGATGAATTAATAAGGGAGATATTTTGGTCACAAAATGGCGCCCCTAAATGGCTGAAGCAGAATATTCGACAGCTGACGCAAACTTTCAAAATAGTATTAACCTTTGTATTTGTGTGCATCATCATCTTATGCATGAATGCAGTCTTATTCGGAATACACCCTGATTGGCCAATAATCAACAAGAACGATCAGATTCGATACGTAATTTTTCTTATAGCGTTCATCATATACGCCATTGGATCTTGTATAATAATTTACGTGTACGCTTGTATGTTTTTTTATGTCTGCATACACATCTACGTGCAGATGGCTTTGTTAACAGACTACTTGAGAAATCTTTCCGATGGTTTGATAGACATGGAAGACGATCGATTTAATCAGTTTGTGAAAGAGCGAATGCTTTTTGTCATAAAGCAACATTGTAAACTGAGCATGTTAGTATCCTTTAAGAAGATCTTCACCTTTTGAAAGAGAATCATTTTAGGTTTGCCAAAAAAGTGACCCAGACATTCGGCTTTAAAAATCTAGCCATTCTGCTTACTACTGCGATGGTGTCCTTCTCCATTTGTTTATATTTGATTATAAAAGTAAGCTATTAATAAAAGCTTTTGTAAAAATAAACAAAGAAATCATTTCAGAGGAGGGAATATTCCGTCTTCGTGCCAGTCATCTTCTTTATAGTTCCTTCCCTTTACTGTATTACTGGAGAACTCTTTTCATTTGGGGTGACAGATTTTTATAATCTCTAGTGTTATTACAGACGATTTTAACCTTTCAGTTCGAAGAATTTTCATCCCAGTTTTATAACCGTTACTGGTATAAATGGAACAAAGAAAACAGGAGAACTGCTTTGCTATTTTTAATTTTTACTCAACGTGAGCAGGTTATCCAAATATTTCCCGCGCACTATGCGCGGATAGAGTACATATTGTGGGTAGGTATACTTTACATTTGAAGTTAATTTTTATTAACATGCATTTTTTCAGACCGTCAGAGCACTATACAGCGTTTTAACATTGTTAAAATCTACTCAATTTCAATAAAATGTAGGTATAAAATAAAGTAATACTATTACCACAAGTCGTTTTAATTGCAATCTACAATTCATATAAGAGCATTTTCACACCAATATCATACAAGATTTTTTCTTTGTGGATGTGAATATTCTAATATTTTCATACAAGTTGTAACATTTAAAATCAACATCGAACTACCCAGAAAATACTATTACTAAGATCATTTTTTCAAACTGCGAGTCCTTCTGAACATATATGGTTTCAGCAAGATGGTGCACCGCCCCATTTTTCAGTCAATGTTCGTGGACATTTGAATGGAATATTTCCAGACAGATGGATTGGTAGCGCGAAGCGATAGAATGCCCAGCACGTTCCCCTGATCTGACGCCGCTTGATTTTTTCCGGTGGGGGAATCTGAAAAATCGTATTTATACCGATCGGCCACATAACGCAGACATTTAAAAGGACGAATCATGGCAGAAATTCAGAACTTACCTCCAAATATGCTACAAAGAACATTAGAAAACGTTTACTCAAGACTGCATTACTGCCAGGATGTAAATGGGGAATATTTTGAGCATCTTCTGGCTTTTTTGTCCAGTTTAGCGATAGAAAAAATTATTTCCATTCTTTTCGTTCCTTGTCAGGCTTAATTATTGTATTAACACTTTTCTCAACTCAGAAGCAATAAATTGTTCAAGTGTGATACATTTTTGAAATCGGGAAATATATCCTTATCAATGATGTGTCTTTTGACCCACTTCCCATTAAAAAAAAATGCAACTTGCGCCCATATCTGGGAAACTAGAGCCTACCTAATAGGCCCATGCACAATTTCAGAAAAACCGGTCGAACAGAACCTAAATATATTTTTTTTATTTTACACGTATTATTGTAATAGGACAGCTGGTGTTATCTTTGAGCGTTGTAGATATTGTCTGCAAATTTTTCGCTTTGTAATTCAGTACTAGTTAATTTAAAAATTTTGCAGGCAAATAAATCCAATGTACTCCTCAAAAATTAATTCTATAGATTTCGAATGGGAATGACACATAATTAGGATCGAACAGCAAAAAAAAACTAATACGTTTTTAAGTATTCTCGCATTTAAGGACGGTATTAAAACTTAATACTACAGTTAGAGTACTTATAGGATGACATACGTATATTCATTTTTGCGCTCATATTCTGTCTGGTAGCTAGGTAGCGTAACGTATATTAAATTTTAAAAAATATTTGTTGAAATTAATGTTTCTTACTGCTTTATTACTAACATGATGGCACGTAAGTAAATATTTGCTAACAGTTGAGTGAATTAGTTTATAATGAAAATGAAACCGGCACCTTTTAAAGGTGTGTATGTTTTTTGAGCTTATTTGCCTTGAAAGAATGCTATAGTTCCTATAAAAAGCTCAATATTTGCGTCTATTTCCTCGAAATATAATTACGTTGTACTACAAAAACATATTCGTGAGGCTGTTCCTTAAAATTTATCTCACGTTATATTTGTTAAGATTGTTACTGCAGTCAAAGGATGGAAGGCCAATCACCTGTACAACGCTATAACTCTATTTGTCAGGGTTCGCGTAAAACAATTTTATAGCTGAACGAAAGGCATTATTACGAAATGAACTAATGCACAAGATTTTTTGGTAATTTAGCGAAGCAAACAACCGTTTAGTGGAGTTTAAGTTTTAAGTTTATATGCTGCTAATATGCCTTCTTTAAGTATAATTAAACCTTTTGACATAAAGCTTTTTAGTGACATTCCTGAAAAGTCAAAATATATTGCTATGGAAACGGGATTCTGTTACTATACACCTAACAGTCAAAATTAACTATCACTCCAATCCAATGTACATACATCTCAAAAATTAATTTTATAAATGTCCAAAAGAAATGACATGTAACTAGGATGTAATTGCAAGAAAAATGCACTAATGCGTTTTTAAGTATTCTTGCATTTAACAACGGTATTAAAAGTTAATACTACAGTTAAATATGCGCAATTTCTATATTGTTAGTTCCTAGTTGATGTAATGTATATTCAACTTTGAGCTCATATTTTGTCCGGTAGCTAGATAGAGCATCGTCTTTGTTGAAGTTATTGGCTTTTTTACTGCTATATTGCTGGCAAACGTTAAGAATCGAATCAGTTAAATAGAATAATTGTCACTAGTTCATAATGAATTTAAAACCGGAATCTTTTAAGGGTATGTATGTTTTTGAGCTTATTTATCGTGACAATCAATGGCACCCGAAAAGACCTGAGGGCAAAACAGTTGCATTAAATTTATGACCTTTAGGTTTTAAAAATTTATAACGAACTATTATAAGAGTTTAGTAGACAGTCGGTTGTTTTATTTAAATCTAGAACACTTGGTAGATTCTTTCTAAGAAGATTTCTAAATTGTACACAAAATTATATTCTTCAGTTTGTTAAATCACATTTGTCCATTATCTTAATAGCAAGCTTACCACAATAATAATAATAATAATAATCATAATAATACACTTTATTATTTAGCACAAGGCTAGTATTTGATACATTGGAAAATAACATCTATTAATTTAATATTCAACATGAATACACAAAACAAATTAAACAATATTCGCACGCTACCCAGTGCCTGTAATATAAACCAGCAACTGTGATTTGAAGCATCTAAGAGATTTAGCAGATCTAACATGAAGTGGCAATGAATTGTATTTTATAAAACCTTTAAAAAATAGAGATTTTAGAGGTAGTTGCGTAAGTTCTATTCACAAATATATCACCAGCATTTTGAGTTTCATACTGATGAACATCATGTGCCCCAACTATCATTTTTGTTAGGTAAGGTGGCATGAGATTATTTATTATTTTATATATAAAGACCATCGTAAGATACAGCACCCTATCCGTAATATTCAACCACTGTAGAGCAATCAACGTAGTCCTAATCGGCGTGAGCCTGGTACACTTCAGAATAATTCTCATTGCACGATTTTGAAGTTTTTGCAAGCAAGACATCTTGTTAAGGTTGAACTGGAACACTATCGACGCACAGTATTCAAAATGAGGTTGTATAATAGTTTTATATACTCTAATGGTCGTTTCCATGGAGAGGAATTTACCCACTATTGATAAAAAGAACAACTTTTTAGATATTTTCTTTTGCATGTAGTTAAAGTGCTCATCAAACGATAACAAGCAGTAAATTATGAGACCTAGGTATTTATATATCCTTACAATATCAATTCTACAATTGCAAATATGCAAATCTATTGTATCTAAATCTAAAAATTTATATTTGTATTTAGTAGTCACAATCATACCCTTAGTCTTTGATACATTAAGCTTTAATCTATTTGAAGCTAGATACTGCTCTACCTTTCCAAGAGTTTTATTCATTTTTGCTATTGCTACATCTAAATTACAATCACTTTCAACAAGTTATGTATCATCTGCAAATAAATTTACAAAATCACAACCAACAAACAAATCAATATCATTAATATATATCACACTCCCATGAGGTACCCCACATTAACTCACCGCCTCTTCCGAAACTATGTCCCCAATCCTGACTCTCTGTTTTCTACTACTTAAATAATTAGCCAACCACTCGTGCACCTTTCCCTGAAAACCATATTGAAATAATTTTCTGAGCAATATCGACCTGTCAGTTGTCTCAGAAGCTCGCTTTAAATCGAGAAAAACACAAACAATATACTTATTAATGTTAATATCGGCATAAAATTTACTGAGAGTCAACTAAAGGGCACTTTTACAAGAGTGGTTTTGCATAAATCCGGATTGATAAGGCAACAATATTTCATATTTTTCTACGTGCTGTAAGAGTTGTCTGTAAACTACCATTTCCAATATCTTCTCAACAACAGGCAAAGTATTAATTGGTCTAAATTCGCTGCACTCAATAGTGTTTGTCACCTTTGGTATAGGAAATATAGTTCTAATTTTAATGAAGTTGGGCACACAAGCACCAGACAGTGAAGTGTTAATGAAATTCAAAATAACATGACCTATAGTTTGAAATATTCTTTTTAGGATTCTAGAGTTAGTGCAATCATTCACATTGAATTTATTATCCAGATTATTAACTATTTCCCTTAGTTGACTCATGTCCACTCGGCTGAATTCCGATAAATTTGCATACATATTGCTGTTTTTAAATTGACATGAATCATTGTAATCTATATCACTGACAATTGAACCAATACTTTGTATAAAATTATTATTGAACCTATTCGCATTCTCCACAGTATCTCTTACCAAAATCATATGATCATCACAGTAGAAGCGAACACAACAATAGTCACACTGATTTTTTGTATTTACAAGTTTTTTTAATGTTTTCCACATCATACTGGAGTAATCCTTAAAACAATCAATTTTTGTGGTATTAACGTCGCTTTTTCTTCCTAAGTAAACCTACAACCTCATTCCGCTTTGATTTATACAGCTGCCAACTGAGCACACTGTTTTGCTGGTTACTACTCCTAAACGCTTTATATGCAATGTCCCGTTCTCTAATTTTGTTTTTAACATCACTATCAAATTAAGGTAACCCATTTTTTATATTAAAAGTAATAATCGCTGCAACTGCATTGACCACTTCTTCACAGTTTTTTCTAAATTCCACTGGAAGGAAAGATTGCAGACTTTAGCATGTTTGTCTATTCTAGATGATTATCTACCATTTCTTCGGAAAGTAATGATGTTATACTACAAAAACATATTCGTGAGGCAGTTCTGTAAAATCTATCTCACGCTATATTTTCTCATTCACTCATCTGTTATGATTGTTACTGCAGTCAAAGGATGGAAGGCCAATCATCTGTACAACGCTATAACTTTGTTTATCAGTATCCACGTAAGGCAATTTTGTAGCCGAATAAAAGGCATTATTGACCACTAAATTTTTCAGGAGGTAGCAACCGTTATTTTAGTAGAAGTGGTACACAGTCACGTAATGCATATGGATGAACTAATGCACAAGATGTTTTGGTCAACCAGCGGAGCAACCAAGCGTTTAATGGAGAACTTGCACCAACTAATCCAAATCATTAAAATCATTTTTTCCGTAGGACTTATAAGTATCATTATCGTATGTATCGGTGCAGTTTTGTACCAGATACATCCTGATTGGCCCATCATTAATAAAAATAATCCTCTGCAATATGCAATTCTTCTTGTTGCATTTAGTGCTCAATGTTTAGGGGGCGGTATCATCGCTTATATATATTGTTCAATGTTTTTTTATACCTGCATTCATGTTCACGTACAGATGGGTATGCTGACTGAATATCTGAAGCATCTTTCTAAAGATGCCATTTTGAGAAATAATAATCGGCTTGTGAAGAACAGAATGCTGTTAATAATAAAACAACATTGTAGATTAAGCAGGTTAGTGTTCTAAGGCAATCGCAGAACTGCAGATACAGAATTTTTATTGTAGGTTTGCTAAAGAAGTAACTCGCAATTTTGGTGATATATATCTAGCAATACCCTTGCTTACTTCAATGGTATATTTTTCAGCCAATCTTTACGTAACGGTTCAAGTAAGTTATATAGTAGGTCATCCCGTTATCCCTAGATTTTTAGGCCAAAATATAACGATTTTGTTATTGGATTTTTCTGAAAAACGCTTCGTCAAAGTTGATATTTAAAAATCGTTTTTTACGATATAATCCACAGTTTTGGTGGTATCTAAGTGTACCCCTAAATTATTGTTAACATTACTGTAAAAACAAATGAATATCGGGGGGTTTGTAACCTTCAACCCCCCCCCCCCAACTTTTCTTGACGTACTTACGCCCATGAGACCAGCGGATTTTTTTCTAGTATAAAACTTCATTGTCAGTTTTTTGGTCTCTTGTAATTTTTAGACAAAATGCTTAGATTCAGAGATGAACGCTGTTTTGTGAAATTTTCCACCTTGTCTATTAATAATAATGTAATATTATTGATTTATTTTCCACTGTAGCATGTAAAGCCAAATTATTGCCATATTGGAGACCAAAAAAACTGACAGTGAAGTTTTATACTAAAAAAATCCGCTGGTCTCATGGGCGTACGTACACATATTCATGTGTTTTACAGTAACTTTATCAATAAATTAGGGGTACAATTAGATGTACAGTTAGATGTATTTTGGCCTCAAGAATCTAGGGTTAACAGGATGACCTACTAATTCGCAACACCCTGGATAATACACATTCTATATAACGAAATGACAGCTAAGTTATATATGAATTTTTTAGGAGCGTCTTTCAACAATGGTTATCTATTTAATCAGCTTCATTCTAGTCCCATGTCTCTACTGCATTACCGGCGAATTGTTTTCATCGGGGGTAACAACTTTTAGTCACAGTCACATTATAATACTTAATTATTACTTTTCAGTTTGAGAAATTTTCGGTTCAGCTATACAAGTGCTGTTGGTACGAATGGAACCACGAAAATAGAAAGACTACACTGCTGTTTTTGATATTCAGTCAACGTGTTTATGTTATACGGGTATTTCCACCTATTTGTGCCAGAGTGACTTATATATTTTGGGTACATAAATTTTGTAATTATCAAACTATCGAGGGGTGTAAAAATAACTTCTTTTTCAGACCCTCAGGATGCTGTATAGTGCTTTAGCAGTTCTAAAGTCTACAATAATTTGAGGAAGATATTTGTATCGGTAGCAGTCATATTTAATATATCAGTTACGGTAATTACATCCTTTGTTTGCCAGAGCAAAAATGTAAATTGTATTTAACAGATATTAAAATTATATTGATTCTGATAAAAGCAACGAAGGGTACGTAGTTTGTACATGTCGTATTGTACCTTTATCCTATATACCTTTAACTTTTGTCAACTTCATTCTGTGGACACTAATCACTAATGCATTAACACTTAATTTTTTTGGCATTTAACCCTTATAATGTCCTAGAAATCCTCGCGTATTCAACAATGCTTAATAAAACTATTGGGAAGAAAATAGTAACAAGTGCCCTGTTTTCGGTCCGTGTATGCTTTGTCTTCTAAGAACATTGGTTATTGAAAAAGGTCTCACAATTTTTGTTTCGCTATTCGGGGATAGTTTGATCAGCAGGTCTAGCATATATGGAGCAACATGTGATACAAGTAGGAGCTTATTGGCCCTTTCATTACAATATTTATGTACTTGTGGTGCTTATCTGTTATCATATCAGTGTTGAACTGGTTGTAGCTGGTGATCGTGCCATTTGTTCTTCTGTAGAATTACGTGAATGCTTGTTTTAAATACATCCGTGTTCGCCATAATTAGTAAAATTTGCAAAAGCGTAAGGTGTACAAAATTTGATGGGGAATTTAATTTTTCAAACCGCATATCTCTAGGTTGTTTAGTTTTGAAGGTATTAATTTTGTTCAAACAAGCCGCAAATGTCAAAATTTTTAAAAAACTTCAAATAACCACAAAACACTCAGATTAACAAAGTGATAATGAAATTCAACGAGGATTCTAAAAATGTCATAATATACTCTATTTAAATTAACAAACTTACCCTGTAATATCCCTCGTTTTGCGTCTAGCAAAATATACGAAATTTGTTTCATATTACGAACCCATTATTAAAACATATCCCTAGTATTTCCGGCTGCCCTATATAAATTATACACGCTGGGCTTTGTAAAGACATTCATTAGTATAGATTTGTAAATATTTTCTTATTTGAATTAAATATTGGATTCAGGATACCATTTCCTTGGAAGCTAATGACATCATTTTGTTTTGTACGATTCTATATAGTTACATACAGACAGGAAGTGTTTACGAGAAAACAAGTGGTATAGTAGTTTCCAATAGTTTTTATCCTATTTATTATTAATTTACTTATAATCTGTAGATTGCTGATAAGGATTTACGTTGTCATTATCATATACGCTTGTTAATAATTTAGGCAATTTGACAGAAACATGACAGCGGCAATGAAACTAGAAATGGAACCTTTTACAGGTACGAATGGTCGCTTTTTACACTTTCTGTGACTGCGACACCTCTCAATACTGTGATAATTTATTAGAGAAGGAGTGTTGCTATGTAGGTACTTAGTTTTACTGTCTTTCTTTTATTTTTATCAAATAACGTATGTAACATTAGTTTTGGCAAAAATTTATGACGGCTAATACAAGGTAGACAATTAACAATAATGAAATAGTATTATATTTTGTCACTAATCTAGAGCACATTTCATATATTTCGCACACCTTTTGATAAATGCGCCTTCGCAACTGCTCCTGGTTTTGTACTTTCTACTTAGTAGACCCAAAATTCTTCGATAAGTCATGCTTGTGGAAGATTTGGGAGATTGTCTTGTTCTGGTACAACAGGTATGCGATTTGTAGCCAACTATTCCCTTGTTGTTCGGGTATAATGACAGGATCTGGCGGGAACATGATTTCGTCTCCTTTGTTATGTGTAAAAAATTTAATAATTTTGGAAGACATTTTCGCGTATGTATTTGTATCTATAGTTTCGCCTCTAACACATCCAACATACTAATACAGGATGTTTCACGAATGATAATGACACCGACGAAATTAAAAATGCAACCCAAAATACATTCTCATAGT
Organism: Rhyzopertha dominica; assembly: GCA_025024175.1. Lineage (NCBI taxonomy): Eukaryota > Metazoa > Arthropoda > Insecta > Coleoptera > Bostrichidae > Rhyzopertha > Rhyzopertha dominica. The sequence continues at coordinate 1,498,767 of QCXZ01000075.1, forward strand.
CAATGTGGTTATTTTACGTAATGGTATTATTTTAAAAATAAATTGGGAATCCACGGCGGCTATGCACTATGGTTCCTGTCACTGTATTTATTAAATGTCAAAATGTATTCAAATGATGAAAAAAAACATATATGCTTTTGATTTATGGTGAATGCAAGAAAAATTCTTCCGCTGTTGCCCGTTTATACAGACAACGTTTTCCAAATAAAAAAGCTCCTGCCGAGACTTGAGTTAACTTTAAGGACAAACTGGCCACCACTGAAAAAGTCAAGAGAAAGAACAGCAACAGGTCCTGACAATGAAATTACAGTATTGGAAATGATTGACGAAAATCCTCATATTAGTCAAATGGTAGTCTCAAGAGCAACCGGTATTAGTCTGTCTTCAGTACACCGAATAATTAAAGGCAATCAATTTCATCCGTATCACTTGCAATTGGTTCAGGCCTTAAAGGAGACAGATTATCCTAAAAGACTGGCTTTTTGTAACTTTTTTCGGGAACACCAAAATTTGAATGTGAGATTTCATGACAACATTTGCTTCTCAGATGAAGCAAGATTTTCTAATAATGGTGGAGTTAACAAACATAAGATGCATTATTATGCGCAAGAAAATCCACGTTGGATTCGAGAAGGACATTTTCAAACTATCTACTCGACGAATGTAGAGGGAATCAAATTGTTGGGCCTTATTTTTTCGCGATAGTTTAAACGGCTATACTTATCTAAATTTTTTAAGAAACATTTTACCGGTACTTCTCCAAAATGTAAATTTACAAGTAAGACGAGATCTATGGTTCCAACAAGATGGGGCACCTGCGCATTATCATAGAATCATGATTTGGTTTTGCCTAACCGATGGATAGGAAGAGGTTCAATTAATCCTTGCCCACCGAGAAGCCCCAACCTTATTCCTTTAGATTTTTTTTCTGTGGGGAATGGTAAAAAAGCAAGTATATCAAACACCAGTTGAAAGTGTAGAACATTTAGAAAATAAAATACGTGATGCATGTAGATCCATCACTCCAGAAATGTTAATGCATGTTAAAAGATCGTTTTGGGCACGAATTCAAGCTTGTGAAAACAGCGGAGGGCGACATTTTTGAGCATTTATTACATTAATGTTATCGAATAAACATTTTTCAAAAATAAAATTTGTTTTACAATACCGAATTTACTTAAAGCAAATGATTGAAGTTTATGTCAAAATTTACGAATTTATACAGCTCTCTACGTTTTGTATTTTTTAAGACGATGAACAGTTATCAATGTTATCTCTGCAAATGTATTTTGAGTTGCATCTTTAATTTCGTCAGGGTGATTATCATTTGTGAAACATCCTGTATTTTGTCAGCGAATTTTGCTTTACATTTAAATCTAACATTATCCGGAGTGTTCTAAATATCATCTGTGTAAAAACTATCATTTCCTTTCATTTCCGCGTTCGCCGAAGTAAAATACTTTTCGTCGTCCGTAATAATCACTTTGTTGATCGCAAAGTGATCTGTCGGTAGCATTCGAGAGCATCGCGGTATCCCTTGTTTTTTCCGTACTGGTGGTGACATAGGACACTTGAAATTACCGAGCTAACTTTCTCGCCGAAGTTCCATCTCTGTTTTTTGCACTTTCTGTTGACAAATTCTGGGAGCAAAACTCTTGGACGACCCCTTTTTGGTAGGTTTATGGAAGGAATTCCTTGCTCACAATCCTTAATTATGCGATAAATAGCTCTGATATTTTGTATAACAAGAAAAAAGATGATTTTGTAGACCAGTGTTACATAGCAATACTCCTTGTGGAATAAGCTTTTAAATGATATCAAATTTCACGAGTATTATATCTTTTTAACTGCCAAAAAGCAAAACCACAAAACGATTTATTTATTCTACTACCAGATGTTATGAGTAGATCTATGGGTGTTCGTTGGATTCGTTTTTGTTTCAGAGGAATATCTGGTGTTTTTCCGAAAATTAATGATGCTGTACTACGAGAACGTGTTTGTGCGGCTGTTCTGCAAAATTTACCTCACACTGTATTTTCTAATGCACTCATCTATAATGATTGCTATCGCAATCAATGGAAGGAAAGCCAATCACGTCTACAACTTTATAATGTTGTGTGTCAGTACACATGTATGTCGTATACGTTCTGTAGAGAAATGGGGGATACTTATTTAATTATTTACAGGAAGTGGTAGTCATTTGCCTAATCGAAGTGGTATATAGCGATATTATTTATCTCGATCGACTAATGTATAAGATATTTTGGTCGAGCAATACAGCAAGCACATATTTAATGAAGCGAATAAACCATCTAACTCGTACTTTTAAAATATTGTTATCGTTTGGATTTATGGGCATCGGTTTAGTATGCGTTGGTGCAGCTTTTTTTCAGCTACACCCTGACTGGCCGATTGTTAACAAGAATGATCCCTTTCAGTATGCTGCTTTTCTTACAGCATTCAGTGTCCAATGTTTGGCAGGTTGCCTCATAGTTTTCATATATGCTAGCATGTTTTTCTATGCTTGCATCCACGTCTACGTACAGATGACTATACTGACTGAATATCTAGGATGGCTTTCTGAAGATGTCACCATGAAAGTTAAACAGCATAATCGATATGTCAAGGATAGAATGGTTTTTGTAATAAAACAGCACCGTAAACTAAGCAGGTTAGTGTTGTAAGCCTGTTGAATATTATGGTAGAAACAGTGTTTCATTTGTAGTGCAAACTATAGGTAGTTTTACCTGAAAAAAATTTCTCATACTTCACTGTTGAATAAAAACATTTCAAAATTAAAATCAAAACCACCAAGATCTTACTAATGTTGTGTGTATGGTAAAATGCATTGACTGTTTATGTTGGACAAACTTATAGGTATTAACATAACAGACTAAGAATTGTTACAAATGGAAAAACAACTTTCACCGTTGTAATTTTACAATTTTATATTTATAGATTGCATTCTGAATTCCTAACAAATTTTTAAACTCCATCATTTCTGTTTTAAGATAGAACTTTTTCGTCGTGTTGCTTTATTTCACACCACGTTTTGTTTTAGATTTGCTAAAAAAGTAACTCTATCCCTTGGAGGCAGGTATCTAGCGATACCTCTGCTGACTTCAATGTCATGTGTTTCTACAGTTYTGTACGTAGCGATCCAAGTAAGTTCCTTATTAATAAAAAATACGATGGTCAAAGAAAACAAATTAAATTATTTTAGGAGCAACTACCTATCATGTTCGGATTTTTAATCAGCTTTTTTCTGATCCCATCCCTCTACTGTGTTACTGGGGAGCTATTTTCGTCTGGGGTAATAATACTTACAATCTGCAAAATACACACGCTGTTGAGTAAACATACTGCAAAATGTTAAAGCGTTATTTCCTATATTTTAGAAAGTGCACACAAATTCTGCACTCTTTGTTTTTGCAATTTCATTTTCGGGTTTTGCATCGTATTCCTTAAGAAGAGTTTTGAAAATAGATGGTTAGAACAAACTTTAATATTTTAAAGAGCATGTATGAAAAAACCTTTACATGCAAAATCAATTACTGAGCACTCTTTTTCAATTGCAATTCGATATCTATTTTGTGAAATGCATGCTCCTAGGACATGTTTTAATCTTTTAATTTATGCTTCTAGGCAGAGTTTTACCAAAATTCTAAGTAAATCAGGTTTTGGCATTTATAGTATTACTTTTACGTAGATCTTGATGACTGAATATTTGACCCCTAAATTTTACAGACTGTATTTTCTATTGCTATATATAATTCGATAAGAAATGACCCTGCGATTTTTTTAAAGTGTTTGATAAGTAGTAGACATTTTCATCCGTTTTTTGGAATAAAATATTGTTCCGGTATGTTTGGAATAAGCAGCTTTTCAAACATCATCAAAGAACAAAATATTTTTTGCATAATCCAGGCAATAACGCCTCGAATTTTTGCTGTATGTTTATTAAACTTCCTGCATAACAAATGGGAATCTTCCAGTTCGAGAAATTTTCTGATCAACTTTACCACTGCTGTTGGTATAATTGGAACGTGACAAACAGAAGAACTGTCTTATTATTTTTCATTTTCGCTCAACGCGAACGGATTATACCAGTGTTTCCGCCTATCTATACAAGGATACCATACATTCTTTGGGTAAATTCTACAAAATCATTCAAAAACATTTTTATATGTATTAATCTTTTTTTTTCAGACTATTAAAGCGTTGTATAGCGTTTTTACTCTATTGAAATCCACAAATGTTTGGTGATGCACTTTGGATCAGCTTTAATTTAGGGACTTTGCATGTATATGTGTTTAAGGAATAAATTGTTATAACTGATATGGAAGATTTCAAACCTTACTTCGACAATCAGTTGACTGTTCTCATTAGCACCAATGATATAATAATTGCCTCTAACAACCACTTTTGTCAGGGTTGTATTAAGCCTAGAAGACAAACAAAACAAAAATGAACGTATCAAAAGCTCGTTATCCCCGAATTCCGCAAAAAAATCAAAGGTGTAATCAAACTTTTAAATTTGACCTTTGAATGCACGGGATCAAACGAATATAATGCTACGAAATTCCCTTTAAAGGCAAGATAAAATAGTTTTCCTTAGTGTTTATGTATCTTGGCCCTCATTGTCCATGGATTTTTTGGTGACATAGGATTTGCGTTTGGCGGGCTAGATTTTGGTTTGATATTATCTATACTGCATTTCTGACATTAGAAACAAAGGAAAACAATTAATATCTGGATTGTTGGTATTATCTTATACAAATTAATAAAAAACAATTACTTTTTCTGTTTTGCAGATCTGTCACGGGGTATACATAAAATATGCATCTATAATAAATTAGATAGCATTGTTGTTATTTCGTGTACACTGCATATTGGCTACATCAAACATCAAGTCCAAAGAACATTTGTTGTTCAGCCATTTCTAATGGCTACTAATCCAGAACCTTACACAGGTGTGTTAAAACTATATTCTTCACACTTCACACAAGTTTAACCCTTTTTAGAGATAACAATGATATTTCTTTACCAATAATATCTTTTAATATGTACAAAACCAAAAACAGATGTATACTAATTCTTCTACGTAAAACATATGCTCACTTTTCTTACCTCTTCGCGATTCTAGATGAATACTTACCATTTCTTCGGAAGACTATGATGCTTTACTACGAGAACGCGTTTGTAAGAATGCTGTGCAAAATTTACCTGCCGCTATACTTTTTAATGCATGCGACTATGATGGTTGATTGCTTTATCCACGAAAGAAAAACCGATCATTTATTCAATACTGTGGTTTTAACAAGCTGTGTCCACGTGAGTTTTTCAAAACTAGGAAGTTTCAAACTCAAATCTAATGTATACAGGTAATGGTTACTCTTGTTCTGGTCGAATCAGTGTACAAAGATATAATGAATATGGATGAACTAATGAGTGAAATATTTTGGTCGCAAAACGGTGCCCCTAAATGGTTGAAGCAAAACATTCACCAGCTGTCACAAACCTTCAAAATACTACTATTCGTTGGACTTTTCGGCGTCATCGTCTTATGTGTCAGTGCAGTCTTATTTAGAATACATCCTGATTGGCCAATAATCGACAAAAGCGATCCGATTCACTACGCAATTTTTCTTGTAGCGTTTATGATACACAACGTAGTAGCTTGTGTCATAGTTTTCGTGTATTCTTGCATGTTTTTTTATGCCTGCATTCATGTTTACGTGCAGATGGCTTTGTTAACGGAACACTTGAAGAAGCTTTCTGGTGAAGATGGACTAGATGAGTTGATCAAAGAAAGAATGCTACCTATTATCAAGCAACATTGCAAATTGAGCGGGTTTGCGAAAAAAGTAACGCAAACCTTTAGTCCGAAAAGGCTAGCTACACCGCTTTCTACTGCAATGTTTTCGTTCTCCATCTGCTTGTATTTGATAATGAAAGTAAGATACTAATATAGAAAGTAAAATTCTAAAATATTGACATTTGCCTGCCATTTCAGAGGAGAGAATACTCAATGGTCATTTTCTTAATCAGCTTCTTTATAATTCCTGCTCTTTACTGTGTTACTGGAGAACTCTTTTCATTTGGGGTAATAAACTTGCATCGTCTTTAACTTTATTACTGAAGACTAACTTTTCAGTTCGAAAAATTTTCGTTCGAACTCTACAACTGTTGCTGGTACGGGTGGAACAAGGAAAATATGAGAACTGTTTTACTATTTTTAGTCTTTACTCAACGCGAGCAAGTCGTGCAGGTATTTCCGTCTCTCTATGCCAGAATGCGTTATATATTATGGGTAATTATATCTTGTATATAAAGATTTAGCTCTTATGAATATGATTTTTGTTTCAGACCGTTAAAACACTGTACACCGTTCTTACATTGTTTAAATCTATTCAATTTTAGCAAAAGAATGCAATGTAGGTGTTAAATAAAGCAATACTGCTATTTATACATATCTGTTTAATTGAGTAGTGTATAAAGTAAATTACGTACATTGTTTTAGAAGTATTTCACCTAGATCCTAAACGACCTATTATAAAATGATGGTTCTTTCTTATTGTTCGTGTGTTTTTTGGGCTATAAAGTCATTGGCCATATTGTTGTCAAAAAAGTTAAACTCTAAAGCGGAATATTCTCAAAACAGTGTAGTTCTAAAATTTAATCACTTCACTGGATATTTTTCTATTTAATATCGAGCAAACCAAACGAAAATGATCACAATATATGGAAAAAATTAAGTTTCTGTTAAAAATGGAGGGAAGTTGATTATGTGTGCACTACGATAATAGAAAAGAGATGGACTGACGTTTCTAGGAAATGTGCTTTAAGTATTATACCTTCTAAAGGTAAAAGAATTTAAATTTTGCACTACTACCATTCTTTGAGAAGTGATTCCCAGAAAGCTTAATTAGAAAATTTCCAAAAAGTAGTGTTATTGTGTTTGACAATGCCAGTTAATATTCTGTATTAATTGATAAATTTCCGATCAGCAGCAGTATAAATAAAGAAGAAGAGTTATACAGGGTGATTCATTAAGAATGGGTGATCTCTAACTGGAGATACTACACAACAAAATATGGTGATTGAGTTTAACATGCTTTATACAAATGTTGCAGGTTTACGAGATCGTATCGTCTGGAAAATTGACAACTTTATGTTTTTTGGCCTAACGAGTTATGGCTAAAATGACTAGAAAATCTGAAAGGCAGTTCCATTTTCAATAAAAAGGCACTGTTGTTTATTTCATGTAACTCTATCAGTTTTTGAGTTAATTGCATTTTAAATATTGAATGAGTTTTGTTTGTTGTAAAATGAATTCATTCTTTTAAATTACTACAATCCGGATAACAGTAAAGACAACAAATAACAATCAGTAACAGTAATAAAAGAAAACTTCAAAGTAAATGCTCAAAATGACCGCCTTCAACTTCAATACACTTTGTAAGGCGTATCCTTAAAGATATTTGAATATTAAATAACATTTATCGATTATTTTTAATTCTTGATTTTTTTGTCTTAATTCTTCGATGGAATTAATTGTTTCTTTGTAAACCATGTCCATCATTTGTGACCACATTGAGAAGTCTAGTAGGTTGAAATCTGGACTTCTAGGTGGGCATATAAATTCACTGTCACGCATAAATCACATGTTCCGCCTTATGGCTAGTGGTACATCTTCTAGTAGTGTGTTAAAATTTTGTTCAAGGAGGGGCCCGTTTAGATTAGGAGGAAGTTCAAAAGGACCAATAAAATAATCAGATATCACACCACACCAAATATTAACCTTGAGTTCATGCTGAAAATGTCGTTCCTTTAGAGCATGTGGATTTTCGGAGTCCCACAAATGATTGTTTTTCCCATTAAAAACACGTCGCCTAGTAAACGTCGCCTCATCGATGAAAAGGAGGTTATTAAGAAAACCCTGGTTTTCGTTTAGTTTACCTAGGATAAATTAAGTAAACTGTGGGCGAACTGGTAAATATTGAAGTAACACATTTTGGACAGGAGTATAGTAATATGGATGGAGATTATCTTTCTTTAAAATTCTCCAGATAGACGACTGGCTTATTCCTGTTGACACACTTAACCGACGAGTATTGATATCTGGATTTTCCGAAATACGAACTAAAACCTCGTCTTCATCATCGACGTTGATAGTATTTCTAGCACCATTTAAGCTTTTAGGACGAAAACACTCTGTAAATACGTCTGAACAGTCTGTGATTGGGTTGCCTTCGATTTGGGTATAATTCTAAATACCTTCTGGCTGCATCAAGTCCGCTATAATTTGACTGAGCATAAACACAAATCATATCACGCATTTCACTGTTAGAAAATTTATTATGTCGTGGTATTTTCTTATTTTAGAATTTTCACTACAAATAATACTAAGTAAAAGAATACAACAAACACTTTTACTTAGTGAGAGTAAAATTGTCAAATATTTCTTTACACGAAAAATTGATAAGTGCTGATACAAGCCTATTTGAAAAAAATCAAAGTAATAACGGTGGCTTAGGAGTCTTTACACTGAATTTTTAAAATGCAAATGACTCAAAACCTGGTAAAAGCTAAAAATTGAAAACTGATCCATCTTCTCTAAGTGGAGTTATTAATTAATTCTTCTAAAGAAAATATTCTTAAAGTGAACTTCCACTTTATTTTTACAATTGTAAAGCGCTTTCGGCTACATGTTAGCCATCGTCAGTACAAAAATTAAAAGGAAACTAACAGTTTGACAAAGTCAAAAATCAGAAACAAGCAAACTTGACTACAAACTGAAAGGTAACCCACATGCCAGTAACTCAAACGAAACATTAATTTAGATCAAACAAAGATTTTAGAATAGGACAATTGAAATTACAAAAATCATTTAGAATAGTAAAATTTTGTTCGTTAATAATTTTATAAATCTCTAAAATTTCCAAATGATTTGATTTAGATGATTTACTACACAAATGTAATGAATTTAGATTGTCTAGCGTGGCAGTGTGTTTATTTACTAATAAATGGTTGGCTAACGAAGAATTTGTTGTAACAATATCTGTATTTTTATACTTTTCAAATTGTTTCAAATGTTCTTTACCTCTAGTTAAAAAGGATCTTCCGGTTTGTCCAATATAAACTGAATTGCAATCATTACACGAAAAAACCAAACCTTAACTTTTCCATCTAAATAAGTGGTACAGAAAGAAAATTTAAATTTTGTCAAATATTTAAAATAAAGTATTTCTATTAAATAATTTGGAAAATTGTTATTGAAAGCAATTTGTAGTATTACACCCAATTCTTTTTCGAAAGCATTTAATAACAGAGGTAATTTAAAAAGTCGATTAAAAAGTGAATGAAAAACAGCCATTTTGTGTGCATAAGGGTGTAAAGAAAAATAAGAAATAACATTGTCTGTACAAGTAGATTTTCTAAAAATTTAAAAGAAAGGTAAGAAGAAAATTCGTTACGTGAAATTAATAAATCTAAAAAAGAAATCAGATTATTAATTTCTGTTTCATAGCTGAATTTTATAGAAGTGTGTAAAGAATTTATAAAAGTAAGAAAGTTATTTAGATCAAAAGAATTACCTGTAAAAAGACACAAATCTTTATCTACATAACGGTACCAGAATTTAATGTGAGGAGAGAAGCAAATGTTTTTGAAAATATGTTTTTCTAAATTATTCATGAAGAGTTCAGTTAAAAAAGGACTAAGGAAAGAACCCATAGCTAAACCCAATTTTTGTATAAATTTTTTATTATTGAAACAGAAAAAATTTTGATTTAACACAAACTTTGTTTGATCTAAATTAATGTTTCGTTTGAGTTACTGGCATGTGGGTTGCATTTCAGTTTGTAGTCAAGTTTGCTTGTTTCTGATTTTTGACTTTGTCAAACTGTTAGTTTCCTTTTAATTTTTGTACTGACGATGGCTAACATGTAGCCGAAAGCGCTTTACAATTGTAAAAATAAAGTGGAAGTTCACTTTAAGAATATTTTCTTTAGAAGAACTGATAAAGTTCCATAACTCGTTAGGCAAAAAAGATATGTTGTAATTTACTTAAGTAACAGGGTGTAACTAACGCCCTGTATACATAGTGCTAAATTTAGCATTAAATTCGTAATTCTCTTGCAAAAAAAACATAACGTTCCCAATTTTCCAGACGATACTGCTTAAAATCACAAAATTATTGAGAAGTTTCAAAATTCCAACTTTGAACACCCTGTATCTCGTAAACCTGCAACATTTGCATAAAGCATGTCAAGTTCAATCTCCATATTTGGTATGTAGTATCTCCAGCCCATTCTTAATGAATCGCCCAATTATATAAAGAAAATTGTTCGCACAAAAATTTATGAAAAAGGTACAAACGTCGATCAGACTGCAATTGAGTACAAGTCAAGGAAATATTGAGAAGAAAAAACATTAACAATGATACGAACGCTTGGAAAAAATCTGTACAGGACGTAATAAAGATAAATATCGGAAGAATATTGTTATCAAATAATATACTTCAGCCAGTCAAATTCGAGATGAGACTTTAACTTTTCTAATCTCATGGGTATCGTGTATTATAAAGGAAAGAAAGTATATGAACGTTTTTTTTTACTAACTATAATGATAAAACTACATAGCAGTTTGGATAACAAAAATAAACAATCATAAGCTGCATCTAAAGGCCGTAACTTCGACACTTCTCCCTATCAGCGTTCTCAGGCCAGTCACACACGTAGCTCTGTGTGTTGAAAACAGTTCCGTGTTTACAAGAGAACACCATCGGCTTACCGTGAACACACTGATAATACTGCAAAAAAGAGAAAATGTAAATAATCGCAAATAGGTACGTAAAATTTTATATTTATCACGTTCCCTTCTTGGAACTGCTTCAGATAAAGCACAATCAGTGGCTGCACATACCTTTTGGCAATCCGCATGCGGTATAAAATGCTTGTCCTCGCAGTCCACGTCATTTTGGATGGGGTCCTCGCTCACTGAATTTGTAGTGGTGCTTTTTTGAGTGGTCGTGGTAGAAAATGCAGACGTAGTTGATCGTCTAGTCGTCGTCGTGCGTGTAGTTGTTGTGGATGCGTCGGGAACCCACTGCCCTGCCGGTGGTTTAGTTGGTTTTGCCATGGAACCGTCTTCAGATGGGGTGCTGGGTGGTTTAGCCCATTCTGGCTGTGAAAACGAGTGCAACAATTAATTACTGCGAGTCTTAGGATTGGCGCCAGTTTGGTATTTTCAATAATTTTATACCTAACTAAGCGCATGGGCGCACCCAGCTTTAGGTCTAGAGGAGGGGCAAAGCAGGAATGTCCTGTAGTGTATAATTCAACATAAAGAGAAACATGCGTCTATCACATATAGATAGTTAAGTAATTAATGAAGTATTTATTCCATGAATATTCTTCATAAATTTCCTGCAACATCTTCACATCTTCCGTGAAATGAAGACCCAAATTGTTTATATGTTCTCTAATTTAGTTATTGATGATCGCAGTTAGGTGATAACTAGCCCATTCAATTGCAGCACTCTCACGTTTAACAAAAGATTCTTCATACTTTATTGATGTTATAAAAGGTTTAAGTATTTCAGAATGTGATATTTTAGTTAGTTTTGACGTGGTTTCTTTATTTACGAAAGTGCCTATCCCTGAAACGATAGATATCATCAAATCCAAGCTTAATAGCGATCCCCTACGTGACACGATAGCTAGATTATCTGGACATTGTTTAAAATCTACTTTTTTTATGGAACGATAATTTTTATGAACAAAAATCAGTTTGTGCAATGGGTTCATCTCTAAGTCCTGTAGTAGCCAATTTGTTTATGGAAAATTTTGAACAGGTAGCGATAAACAGTTTTCAGTTTAAGCCAAAATGTTGGTATAGGTACGTAGATGACAGTTTTGTTATTTGACCCCACGGTATAGAAGAGTGGGGTAGGTTTCTAAATCATTTGAACAGTCAAAATCCTGACATACTATGGAATTAGAAAGCAATGGTAGTTTACCTTTCTTGGATGTCAAAATTTACAGAATAAACACTGGACAGTTAGGACACAAGGTTTACAGAAAACCAACACACACAGACAGATATTTGCATGCCACATCTCACCACCCTCCCTCTCAAAAGAATAGTCATAAGGACGTTATTTGTTAGAGCACAAAGGATCTCAAACGAAAGTTCTTTACAAAAAGAAATATATCATCTTAAATCAGCGCTAGTGAGAAATGGTTATAGCAATAAGAATATTTGGTCAGTTTTTAATAAAAGTGCTCAACCATATCAAGTAAATTCTCAGCCAGGACAAAGTAAATTGAAGTTGAGTTCGCATTATGTACAAGGCGTTACCAAAAAATTAAAGAGGATGCTTAGAAAACACGGTATTTTAGTTGTTGATAGTACATATTATAATTTTGATGAAATTTAAGTTCTACTAAAAATAAAGTACATTTAAAGAGTGAAGGTGTTTCAAGATTACTTGTTCTTGCGGCAAGTGTTACACAGGTCAAACTAAAATAATAGTAGGTACGCGTCTGAAAAAACACATACGTGCTACTAGGCTGCAACATAGTAGCTGATTACTCATATTTGACTAAACACATGATTGACTTTGATAAAACAAGAATTTTACATAGAGAAAAATATTATCACAAACGTCAAATAAAAGAAGCTATAAAAATTTGTAGGAATACTAATAATTTTAATAAGGATTGTGGAAATTATGAGTTAGGTGACATTTGAAAGGCTATTTTGTAGTTATTTTTTATCAGGTAGTTCATATATATCTAGAAGGTAGGTAGTTGCTTTTTCGTCGTTAGATTCAGTTTGGCACGTTGTTTCTATGACGTCTCGCTTCCTTGGTGATTTGTTTATTTACTTTCAAAATTTTTTTTTTGAACTTGTGTCAGGCAAATTTTGAGGTTCTTCGTCTTTGACAAAGATTACAGGTGTAATCGAAACGTCAGACTAATAACTTCTTGTCAGTGTTTTCAAGAGGCAGCGATCTTTCCGAGAAAATATTATCTTATAACGCTTTCTGTTGAGCAGTGAATGCATTTTTAATTATTATTAACTGGTTTACCCTCTACATCTAACTAAAGATGCTTCTTATTATATATGTATAATTACCCTTGGTGTTGTCGTAATTGTTGGTTCAGGTACTTCATAGCTCTTCATGTTCGCGTAAAGAATGTTGATAAGGACATTAGATGGACCGCAGAGTCCATGAAAATCGTCCATGTCGATTGCCCAAGTCATGGCACCGCCGTAGCCTTTTTGTTTTATGAAGTCCATTTTAATTTGTACGCTCTTTGGGTCTTCATATCCCACCCATTGGGTACCTGTCAAAACATAAGTGATATAGGTTTATTTATTAATATCAGTTATATGTTTACAGCCATCAGTTGTTAAAGAAGGCATTCAGTAGTGAAAAAGAAGCAAGTTTTATAATGTAAGGAAGATAAGGAAGCTAACGTCATGATGATGGGAACTACACAATAAAGTTCAAAATTATTAGACACAAAGTCACATTGAAGATATACACGTATTTTCCATTATTGCTATCAAGGATTTAGTATTTTTGAGTACTTGTGAACTTGTGATTAATTGATTGACAGAACGGATTAATTCGACTTAAACGCAAAAATTACATATTTTCCTGCTTTAGTTAAAAAAGTTGTGAATTTCCTATTATAAATGTGTATAATAACACTCTTTGTTAGAAAAATCCGCTGACAATTCAACTTTTTGCCGTTTTGGAAGACCTTCAGCCAGTCAACTTTACAAATACACATAGATTACAGAAGCTTGCAACAGATTACAATAATATGATGTGCATTTTTAGTTCATGTTATAATATTTGTGAATAAAGAGTATGTAACAAAATTATAAATCGTAGATGAGCGTGATAAACAAATACAGCATGAAGATGGTAAAATACAAAAAAAAAATAAATCTGGAAGTTACTATAGACAGAAACCAAAGCCAAACACTTCACAGGGAAAGAGCAATGAAGCTACATATACCATCAACGAAGAGGAATCACAACAAAAAAAAAAAGTAGAGTAATGAGAGGATGGATTAACAAAGTAGACAGAGCACGAAATCTGAAAGTAGAAGAACTAATGGAGCCTTCTTTTGAAGAGAACGAGTTAAAATGGTTTGGTCAATTGTACAAAATGGACCACGAAACATGAGTGAAAGTGGTTCAAGATGAGGAAGAGATACACAAACCATTATAATATGATTATATCATACCTTTGTAAGCGTAGGGTACCTTTCCTTCTTCGTCCCACTTCATTGTCCATCCGGCATCTTTATTCTGTACTTCTGTGCATATCTATAAATAAATGCCTCATTAAGTGTCTTTTTTTAATGACGCATAGAATTAGACCATTCGTTATGTACTACCTCGTAGTATGCTAAAAATCCGGTTGCATTCGTGTAAGGACCTGGTTCGCCACCACCAGCCTCTTTGTTTATATAGGTACCAGGGTTGTAGTTGTTGTTGCTGTTGCTTAGGGTGAATGTTCTTCCGTAAAACGGTATCCCAACTACTAGTTTCTTTGGTGAACAGCCGTAGTCGACCCACAGTTGAAGACCATCGTTCTTAAAAGAAAAAAGAGTAAATAAGTGATTCTAGGGCCTCATGTGTCTGAAACTTCCATCCAGAAATTAAGAATTATTGAAAATGCTCCTTCATTTCTGTTGAACAAGAAAGTCATTCCGTAATAAACTGTTTACTGTTGTTTATGTACATATAGTTTTAAAGGTAATGCTTTATGGGACGAATAAAAAGAGAATAAAGTTGTCGTTGTATTTTTTACTTACCACATTGAGCTTCTCGTATGCCCATTGATCATGTGGCCTTTTGTAAAGTGGACTATGAGTATCAGCAAATCCGGCCCAGTTGCCTCTCAAATCATAAGACATCACGTGTATGGCATCCAGCAACCTAAAAATGTCATTTTGACAATTTTCGAATATAATATTTAAAATTATTTGTTGTGCTTCCGGTATTTATGATTATAATATAACAAGCAAGAAGCTCTTAAGACTACCAATCAATGTCTATGCGAGTCATTAAGGAAACAGTTTCTGAATATTAATTATCTGTTGAGGAACTTTCCCCTGCTTACAAAAGAACTCACTCGCATAATTCTGGAACGTGATAACCTTCCTGTAGCCTAAACTTGGCAATGGGCACGGCCATTGTTATTTCCCATCCTTTGTTTTCTTTGTCGAAGGCTCTTCTTAGTTCTTCTACGAAGTAGAAGAATTTATCTTTGTCTGAGAAGCTGCCTCCTCTATCTGCCGCTCCTGGGTATTCCCAATCCAGGTCGAAACCATCGAATTGGTACTGTTGCATGAAATCTACGAAAAATTTATTTGGAGTAAAGTTTCTGGAGACTGATCAGTTTAAATATGTTAAGAATTTCCTGTGCGCCTATCAGAAGGATCAATAGCTTTATTTGTTTGTCGAGTAATGATATATATCTATTAATCTCAATTATTTTCAGTCGTAAACACATAAGTGCAGGGATCAACAAAAAAATTTTTTATCAAAAAATCCAATAATCTATGCGAGGGTGAATACTTTCAGCGTCAATAAATATAAGATAATATTTTGTCGGATAGATCGCTGTCTCTTGAAAATACTGACAAAAAATTAATAGTCTGACGTTTCGATTACACCTGTAATCTTTGTCAAAGACGAAGAACCTCAAAATTTGCCTGACACAAGTTCAAACAAAATTTTGAAACAATCTTACTTATGACATATTATCAATGGTGAATCACTACTTTTCCTGAGCTTGATTTCAGAAAATAATAAAAGGGAATATGTTGAAATGACCTTTATCCTGTCTAAAGTATTTGACTGTGTTTGATTTATTAACTGAAAAACTGGTAAATTAGTAGTTACATCTAGTTATTTCAGTGACGTAGCCAAGGGGGGGCAGAGGGGCAATTGTCCCTTTTACATTTAACAGTACAAATTTGTTGCAAACTATTGGTTTGTTTATAATAAACATTTTAGTAAATTAAACATTAAAATTTAAGTCCCACCCCTTCTGGTTTTCCTTGTATTTGTACTTAACATTTACTTGTGTTTGGAGCTTTGCACCCCCAAGTTAATTTTCTGGCTACGCCACTGAGTTATTTACTACAATGAAGAAACTTCTCCACACAACAATCACCGTATTAAACTGTGCTATAATATCTCAAAGCAAAGATAAGGTTCAATTAGATAGTGAAGGTGTTTCAAAATTACATGTTCTTGCGACAAGTGTTACATAGATCACACTATCAGAAAAGTAGAGACGTTTTCAACTACAACTTCAGCAGTAAAGTTTGTCTATATTTGGAAGAATCTTATGGCTCAGTATAGTATTTAATTTTTGACTCCCATCATCCCATTAGCAAACCATTTTTTCGGCCACGTGCCTGTGAGAGTTTCCAGGGCCGTATTAAAAGAATAATAATAGCTATTTGCACAAACTTTAATTAAATAATATGTACCGTATTTATAATAAATAAATATTAAAAATTAATTATGGTCACAGTCACTATCACAAAATTCTTCATCACTACTGTCGCTCTCTAGATTTATAATTAACTTGTTTGGCGCGATAATTATATTCGATTTCAATTACATGCCCAACTAACTCCATTTATTTTATTGACCTCTTTTTCAATTAAGTTTACGGCGCCTACGCTAAGTTTGGGATTTGTATTTTTTCTCCTTAAATTTCCCTTTAATTCTGCCCATATCAATTCATTGGGATTAAAAATACAATGATAGGGTGGAAGCCGATGCAATTGATGGCCACGATTCTCTGCTTCTTGATCTGCTTCATATTCTTTTTTTAAAATCTTTAGTTCTTAGTATTTCCAACAACTCTATTTTCGTATATTTATTTTCAAAATACAGATCATGTTTTTCTAAGAAGTCCATAATCTCTTGTTTTCGACTGCCTGTATTTGGAATTTCATTTTTACACTATTTGTAACTGTAACTAATTGAAACTTACAAGAATGAATGTCAAGATCCTAAACTTGACTCGCAGTTTTGACGGATGAAGTGACAAAAGAAGGAACAAATATTGACGCTCATAGAACTTTCATCTCGTTTCTTCTTTCAAAGAATTATCGTTACTTTCACAAGTGTTATCATCAATAGTCTTATGCTCTTACAACACACGAGATATTGTCGTGTTTTTCTTAGCTACGAAAACGAGTTGTGTTACTGGTATCCTTTTTTTAAATATATGGTTGCTTAATGACAATTTGCGGATTTAGCTAGTTTTCGAGATGCTTTTTCATGTTTATAGATAAAATTTTGCGAAAATTATCTATCACCTTACCTACGACACTGCGAATAAAAGAATCCCTTCTTGACTTTACAGCAACCATCTGGGAGTACTTGGAGCCACCCTCCGCCCAACCCCCTACAGCTACCTGGAACTTCACGTTGGGATATTTCTCCTTCAGGGATGTGAAATTTCGGAAGCCATTCTGCTCGACATCCACCTGCAAATTTGTGAGTAAAAATATTTTTTCGTGCATGCATAAGGAAACTTGTACCTCTGGGTCTATGACTAGCACTCCCCATGTACTGTCGTCTACTCCAATAAAGGAGTATACCAGATGGGTGCATAGACTGACTGGGATGTCTTCTATTCCGTATCTTCCTATCCCTGGTCTGTATATTGCCCAGTTGCTAAAGTAGCATACTACTCTTGCAGGAGTAGCAGCTGGCAAAAAATTATTTCTCATTCAGATTCATGCATTTCTACAAAGACAATAAGATAGTACAGCTTACCTGCTGTTTGGAGCATGCCAACAAAGGCAATCGTAATTGCCAGGGACACTAACATCCTTATGCAGCTTTTTCTCAGCCCTACCAGAAGAACTTTATCCTAACGTGAACCAAGATTTTTTGACCGCCACTCCAGAAAGTCTTCTTCTTATATCACCACAACCAGAAGAATACTTGCAGTGGCGTAACTGCTTTCCACTGTTCGAAGATGTAAAGTTCTTTCCTTCCGTCGAATCGAAGATACCAAGAACGCGAAGCATTTGCGTAGAATTTATTCTGAATGAATTTAATTTTTGGGGCTTCATTAAAACATAATTTTTGCCACGAGATTCCTGGCTTGTAAAACAAATTAATCTACGCCACTGGAATCGAATGTCATTGACCAATAGTCTTGAGGTGTATGAATACCGTACCTGCATGGTGATGACCGTAATAAAAAAACACTCTTTATGTGGACCCAAACCTATTTGTCAAAGAGAGATGGAAGATATTCAAGTTCGAATGCTGTGCAGAATAGTAATCGATGAGGAACTGACCTTATCGGTTCATCAATACAAAAAATGATTAATTGGTATCGTATATGCAGTTATTCTAATGTAAAGTTTTGGTTATGCACCTATAATCTTGAATCAAAACAAAAACGTGACTGTCTTGACGTAATTAGTGGAAATATTGCTTTTTCGTCACGGTGACCCAATTGCATTAATGTTTTCCACTTACTCATATTTCCTGAGTGATTACGACAATTGGTCTACTATTTACATCCAACACAAAAGAATTTTATAATTTGTTAAACGCGTATGAAGCTATCAATTATTGAACCAAAATTTAAGAAAGAAACAAGCTTTTATATTTCCATCTATCTGTTTTATCAATCAAGTTATTATTGTTAGGCCTCCATTACTTTGTCTTTAGATCAAAATTTACGTGGCAGCTTTTCATGACTGTTGTTGAAGTTATTACAAAATTTAAGACAAAAGATTGTTATTTACCTTGATCATCTAGGAAACTTAGTTCCTTTAATTATTATTACGGACCAGTTCATAATATAATGCCACCTGTGAATTGCTGGTTTTTTAATACTGTCGGGAAATATGCGTATTTACATAGAGGTCATTTAATATTGTAAAAGAACAGATCTAAGAAGTGAGTTTGTACGGGGTAAAAGGTTTTGATCTTTGATTTTACGTAAAAACGACAAAGAAAAAACATGTTTGCTTCGCGCTGCATTATTCAGTGTTCAGTGGAAATTTTTTCTTGATTTTGAACAATCATGCCTCTTCGTCATTTTTCGGGACGTCGTCATAAATAAAAATCCAAAACCTCCTGGCAGGGCACAGCACTAGTTATTGCTTCCAATTCGCTAATCTAAATTTAACGTTTAACCAGTAATTAGTAACATTGGGAGAATTATGTACGAATTTAGAAGAAATGGTTATAAGGTAGTTGCATATTTTTACTGCCTAGGAAGTACTTCTCAACAGCTGTCACTAAAGTTAATCGTTTTATGTAGATCGACGAAAAAATTACTAAGTTCAAAACTGACAGAAATATGAAGCTTTAAGTACAGATGTTCTGGTTTCACAACAAGCAAAACAATGATTTGCTTTGCTGACGTAAAATCATAGATAAACAAATTTTTCGTCTTGTACATTCTATCCGAAAACGTGGTAGTTGATAATTCAAGGTTTATTTAATTAAGTAGTTAGTTTAAAAGTGAAGTAAGTTTTTTTTTTACACTAAATACATAATTTTTGGGTGATATTAGTAAGTTTATGGCAATCATTTGACAAATATGCAGTGATATTATCCATAATGAAATCTCAGTATAGTGGTCAAGATCATCGAACTGTTAAACTGTATCGAAACAGTTTAAAACGTTATCGAAGATGAATGCCCCTTATGCTAATGATTATGGTGAAGCCCCACCCTAATACAATACAATCTTGGCTGAATATCAACAATGAAGAATGCGCATCACCATGTACACAGCGTTGCTAAATGCTTCCATACCTCAATATACCAATTAAGTTTCGAATGCCTAAAAATTAATTTCTTTACTATGAGCAGCATGCGTAAAAAATGGCAGCTTTGCAAWACGCATAATCTTTAGATCGTTTTATTGATTGAACCAGARAAAAATGMATCAAGCTTCATTCCATGAATTTTATGTGACAACATTGTAATCTCGTAATATTTTTTMTTKCGCTTKCGCTTTCAGGTAAACAAATGAGGTATTGTAAAAAACCAGTTTAGTCGGKTTGTACGGTCACTGAWCTTGACATACCTACAAAGGACAATRTCAAGAAAGAGCATCGAACGCGTCTACAAAACAAATTGAAAGTAACAGTTCTGGAATACTACCTACTGCACGTAAAAATCTGAGCAATGTAATGTATGTAATGTATGTGCGCAAATTATTTTTAGCAACTTCCTTCGTGTTTCTCATATATAGCGATGACTATAATGCAAAGTAAATGTAAAAACTCTGTCTTACAACCCGGGTGTTTACCCAGATTGCACATACTTACCAATTAATAATGATTTAATTCCAGAAACATTATCACTATCTCTTAAATGCTATTTTCCTAAACGTTAAAAAAACCGCTGCAAATTGAATCAATACTTCCACATCCAATTGTCAAAATGACATTTACGTTTTTATTTCTTATACTGTAAGATTAGTAATCAGATTTTGAGCATTTTGTCTCTCAACTCATTTTTCTAAGACAAAGTCCTCGTGATAKAGCAAAAATATATAAATCTTAAATTAGGTTTTTTMAAATAACTCTAAAATTATTAACTTAACAAAAAAAKTACAAGAGTGCTTTCTGATCAGAAATTTGATTTTCTGTGTAATACCAAAATTTAAAAAAAAATCGTACAAGCAGGGACCAAAATAAGTTTTTTGGCAATATTTCGAAAGTGTCAAAATTTTGAATAAATTTTCTAATACACTTTTTGTGAGAAATTTTATTTCCTATCTGATGGCATTTTCATTTTTTGAATATATTAAAAATATTTAGAGATATTTAGGAAAAACCGTTTTCTTTAAGTGACGCTTTTTTGCTAATATCTTCTAAACAGTTTGCTGCACCAAAAATTTATGGGAGCCAGTAATACTACTAATCACATACTAAAACGAAAAAAATATAAAAAAATAAAAAGTTGCACAAAGGGTATTTACCCCCCAATTTCGCCCCCTTCCCGATATTCTACTTACCCCACAAACAATAGGTCGCTTTGGGTAGTTGAGATTTATACGTTTGCCAAATTTCAAGTTCATATATTAAGTCTTTCGAAAGATATCGTGTATACAAACAAAACCAGACACAGACAAGAAATTTGTTGTTGCTCAAATTTTGGTTTTTTGCGTTTTCGACCATTTTAAAGCGAATGAGCAAATAAAGAAATTTCAAAATTTTTTTCGCAATACAATACTTTCCATCCTTTGGATGTGGAAGTAATAGCCCGTAGCACCTCTAATACCATCAAATACTTTTCCATTTTCAGCATGTTTGCAAAGCTTTTTTCCACTCGAACATCCTCTTCAAATTTTTATTGTAAAATTTTCATATTATAATACTGAATTAAGTAAGCAGAAAAGAAAGAACGCGAAAAAAAGATAAATAAGGAATCATTAAAACACTTGTTTTGATGAAAAATATAAATATATTAGGACTATGTGTACAAACACATTCACAAGTGGGAAACCAAGGGATATTATGGAATTTTAATCGTTGTTTAAACTTCTATATTGCATTGTATCAAAGGAATTAGTTAAAAACAAAGGCGTCGTAATTTAACAAAGGTAGTTATTGTAGCAAGGATGCATTATTGTCAATTTGCAATCACTATTTGTAAATTAATAACTGGATTAGTTGTTGCAATGCTAATTTGTTAATTAATAATGTATGCTTTACATAAACAAAAATTAATTTAAAAACACCAGTTTTCAGGCAACCAAACTCAGGTGATATTTTTTTGTGAAATAACCACGATTTCAGTCCTAAACAATTTAAGTCGCTTTGTGCAAAGATTAAAGTTCAATCTTGTCACTTTATCAAACACGAATCTTCTTCTTCTTATTCATAGCACTTCAGCTGTTTCAGGAATTTTTCCAACTGGTTTATCCCGCACTTTTCAATCTTACGTTCTTCTGAATTCGTACAGCAGTCAGTAATATAGCGAACTAATGCGTGATGTAAACTGCAGCCTGTTTCATGTTTCTTGGGTAACTGTTTCCGGAGTTCCTGGCATACAAGTTTCTCAAGTTCACCAACGTTCAATTGGTAGCAGGCTATGATAAAATTTTTCTCAAAACACCTTATATCCTCCTTGGTGATCTCCTGCTCTATTTTCTTAAGCTGCTTCTGCATTAAGGCATTCTTCTTAATAGGTTTCCCTGTAATTTGCAGTGTGAAATATGAATTGAAATTAGCCTTTCTCTCTTGATTTGATTCAGGTATGTAGTTTCTGTCCTTGATCAGTGTTGAGAAGTTTGGTTTTTCATTTTCTTCCAGTTTAGTAAGCTTTACACCAATTTCATTTTCAAACACTTCTTCGTTTATGCAGGCGTTGCTTAGCAATATACATTTATGCTTTTTTTCTTTCGTAGCTTTTGGCATTTCATTATAAGCTTTAATCATATCAAAAAGCCGGTTATTTTTTCTAAAATGGTCGACTAGGAACCACTTATTTTGTTTTCCGACTTGTTCATGTTTCACTTGGATAAAAAGCGTTTCTTCTTTTGACGTTAAAACAAGATCATCGAATTTTCCAGCATGTTGAACTTCAGTTTCCATATTATCGTATTTTAACTGCTGCTGCCGAATATATGACAAGGCTGTTATAAGCATTTGGTATTTTATTCCGTGAAAACAGCCTTTCAACCCTGATGGTGTCGGTGTCTTCACTTGATTAGATTCTGTTGATATAAAATTGCAGTCAGCAAATTTAAAGGGTCTTTACCGCACATTTAAGACGATAGTGACATAAATCGTAAACACAGGTATTCGATTGAAAAAGTCATACTAAACCATCGCGCACAAATTCTGCTACCGATAACAGAAGGCTTCGAAATATCTTGTTGAAAATTGTTGCATTCAATCCAGTAGGCAGCTGCTATTTTGTTAATTTTGATATTTGACATGATGACAAAGCCACCTAGCTGCTTTAACGGGTACTACTTCCTAAAGGAAGTAACCTGTAGCCTGACAAATTGGCATGCAACTGCATACTTCAATTTGACAGCAGCTAGGTGGCTTTGTCATCATGTCAGTGTAATGCTGACAAGATGGCATTCCCATCCTAAATTCTTACTTTATATGCATTGAAGTTTATTTTGTGGAGTCCTTTTGTGTCAATTTTTCTTATTGTATTTATTTGTAGGTTCTGGCTCCTTTTTTTATAAATTAAAGACACTTTTTTCTAATAATATGACGCTTCGACCTATAATTTAGGTCTGTCGAATATTTTTATTTTGCAGATTGACAAATTATTATGAACATTATTATATTACAATTATATGACATTTACAGTTTTGATATTAATATAAAATGTACCTTCAAGTTTGTTCCTTTACTATCATTGTGGATGGTAAATGTGACGGTGAGAGTGTGTTTAAATGACGGTGTAGTAGGTATTATTTAGTCCTTGTATGTCAGTCCTGTCGTTTACACAAGTCAAAAGTGTGGTCAGTTTATTCTTGATGTTTTTTTAAAGCTGTGTCGTTGTTATTATTTTATGTTGTTGCAGTCTGTTTTTTAAGTATTGTCCTGTCTGTCCTATATATTGTTTGTTCTTGTTTCTTTTACTGTTTTTGTTTTTAACGGTGTGTAGAATTGTTTAATTGTGTTAATTGGTTTATATGTAATTTAAAAGTTATGTGGTTTTAATAGGTTTTTTATTTTTTGAGTAAGTGGTGGTATAACAAGAAAAAACACAAACATAACGTACTTAACCTTACCATATATAACACCACTTACTCAAAAAATAAAAAACCTACTAAAACCTCATAACTTCCAAATTACATATACACCAATTAACACAATTAAACAATTCTACAGACCGTTAAAAACAAAAACACCAAAAGATACAAGAACTCACACAATATACAGCATAAAATGTAAAGAATGTAACAAACAATATATGGGACAGACAGGACAATACTTAAAAAACAGACTACAACAACATAAAAATAATAACAACTACACAGCTTTAAAAAAACATCAAGAGCAAACTGACCACACTTTTGACTTTGATAATACCAAAATGATTACTACGGAACGTAAAAATTTATTAAATTAAGGCAACCTCATCATCATTGAACCTACATCACTGATTAACAGTCTTTTTTGGAAAAAATTTAGCGTTCAGGTGGCAATGATATTAGTGTCTAATAACTTCTGAAAGATAATAATTTATTGTAAGCTAAATTGATTGTAAAATTTAAATGTATGTAGATTTATGCTTCTTTTGATGATGAGGTTGCATTAATTGCCTCGAAACCGGTCACCATATTAAGAATAAAGGAATTTGAAGAAAAAGGAATTGTTATACTCACATAAATAATTATTAAAAATTTAAGGAAATTTTAAAATTACTATAAAGGTAATGGCCTGCTCACGAAATTTTAATTTTATGTCTGATGCACTGATTCTGTAGTTTCAGTAGTTTTAGATTAGTCATTTCATTGTTGCGGACTGTCAAACAACAGCTGAATCAACACGATCACATTCATGCGTTTCCATACAATAAGTAGCTGGCACTTTATGTGTACAACTTTTTTTATGGTAATATGCAAAAGGAACAAGTCAGTTTCACAATTTTTTTGTTAAAATTCAAGGACTTACCTTTATCTCCATTCATATTCATAGGATTGGAAGAAACCCACAAGCCAAACGAACTGAAACTGAAATTGGAATTATGGCCTATCTTTTTCCTTACATTTATCTTTGTGTAGCTTAATTAATTATCAGATAATGCTCTGGTGTACATATAAAAAGATACGTGCAATCTACTGTTAAGTCAAACTAAGTTTATGCCTTTTGAAGGGTCTATGGCGACTGCTATAAGTAAGTAATATATTTTGTATTATATTAATCTATTTAGTAATATGTACTGTAATACTGCTCATTGTCGAATATTTTTTTTAAGTTTTCGTGTAGTACATCCAAAAAGTGCGCTGGTTTTATAGTACTTTAACCTTAAATTGCATATCTATGCTACACTATCTGCATCACAACCAACTACACACAGATCTGTATAGCTATTGTTATAACTTTGTCAAGTAGTTCCCATTAATACAGCTAGATGGCTTTATCATCCTGTCAATTTATTGCTGATAGATGGCATTACCATCTATGTTTCTACTTATCTTGATTTTGTCATTGTCAGTACCAAAGAACACTTAGATTTTATGCAAAAAAAACATCCTTAGATTAACTGAACTGTTAAAGCTTAAATCAGTATGCAGTTTCTAGGTGATATGATATTAGCAAATACACATTGAAATATTAAAACTTCACCTCGTTTTAGATGTACCACGCTGTGTACGGCGTACAGTGAAAGCTGTACCTACAAGTACATATGCAGTGAAAGAACAGAATTTTAATCGTCAGCGGAGAAAACCAGAAAGTACAAATGTAAGCAATAGTACTGTTCAAGACAATTGGAAAATTGACCGCTTTCTGCAAAATGCGAAMAMCAAAGAACAACTGCTGAGTGCTACAAACAAAGACGGGGAAACAGCACTTCATGCGACAGTTCGTTCAGAAAGTACAAGTATAGTGAGAAAACTGGTCCAAGAAGGTGCAAAAGTCGACGCACGTGATAATGATGGCTGCACGAATAAATATAGGATAGACTTTTCTGACCCAGAAAGTTTCATCAGAGCTGCAGAACTTGGAAATGATAGGAATGTTGACAGATTTTTGCTAAACGCGAAAAATAAAGAGCAACTCCTGAGTGCTACAAACAAAAACGGGGAGACAGCACTTCATGCGGCAGTTCGTTCAGAGAGTACAAGTATTGTGAGGAAACTGATCCAAGAAGGCGCAAAAGTCGACKCACGTGATAATGATGGTTGCACACCTATTTATCGAGCGTTTGAACTTGGAAATCGAAAAATTGTGAAAATTTTGGCAGAGAATAAAGCTAGGATAGACTGGACGGGGAATGAAGGTAAAGCGCTACTGGAGAGTGTTCTTGAGTCAGAGGATCCAAGGATTATATCGTTTTTTTTTAATTACAGATTACAGCCTTAAAGTTTTTTTGTGTTTTTTGACGGTAATGTACAAATAATTTATTACATAAAACATTAAAATGTAAAACATTAATAATTTATAGGAGAAATATTATATATCTTTGCATATTACGAGTTTTTTTGATTGTTTCTAATTATAGCAAAATTTTTGCTAACTTAAGTGTTCTTTTTTTCGCTTGGTAATGTCCAAAGCTCATAAAATCAAGTGACTTGAAGTATTGATTTAGATAACGTTATTGTAAGTTACCGAAGGGGTGGCGAAGAACCAGTGGCTTGTACTTTTAATCTGATTGCAATTTTAAATCAACCAAATACGGAGAAGTGACTGCCCTTAAATTAATCAATACCTGCTACTTCCCTTGGTTAGCATATATATTACTTTATCTAAAAATTATAACAAGTCACACCACCCTTTCATAAGACTTTAAAATATACAATAATAAGTAAACAGATACGTTCGAATTTCCCTCAAATTCGACATTAAAAGATGTCTTGCTCAGTTCTCTACAAGATCGCCAAAAGCATTCGAGCATTGGTAATATCGTGACACAGTCCTTTATGCAAATAATCTACTATTTATAATGTTTTACTCCTAACTGAACATAGCGCTAGCAAGCCTGATTTATGCAACGTATTAAGAAGCATAAATAAATGAAAAATAGGTGAAATTGCGTTGTGAAACTTACATTTTTGTATATCTTCTGTAGATATACAACTTCATTATTCACTAGTTCTTTTTCCATCCTATTCCTAAAATATAATGTCAGGAAAACGATAAAATTAGATGATTGAGACATATTAGTTATTAAAGCTTAAGGCTGAAATTTTGAAGACAGAGAACAAAGAGACCCAATTATTTAAAAGAAACAGCACCACTTAAAAACTACTGAATACTTATTTAGAAATAAATTAACAGGTATTGCTCCATTTAGTTTGCACATAAAAAAGAGCTCATGCAAAAATGTTCCTTACAGTCCGTTACCCTTATTATTTACACTTGCCAATTATTTTACAAAGCGATATTTAGGTGACTAGTTACAGTCGGGTAAAACTTGTCTTTATTTAAAAAAAATGTAATACTCTTGGTTTAATTAAAAAATACGAGTATGCGCTTAATTTTATGAAGAACAAGCTAAATAGGTTAAGAAAAAATAATTGTGAGGTATATTTTCTAATTTCTGGGGCACGCAATATGGCACTATGCGGAAAAAATATTTTTCTCTGTTTTCTCGGCAGATTTTATTAATTTTAATTAATTTATTAATTTTTAATTATTTTTTGGATAAACTATTTTGAATATCTTTTATTATAAAATGCATGTCTATGCTGTGTTGCCTACACCTCAACCAACTGCAGATAGTACTATTTCGCTGTCATTACAGCTCATCAGTGCAGTTTAGGTCTAGTGTAGACAACACTGCATAGAACTGGTTTTGCTTATATACCAAAGCAATGGTATGATGTAAGTAAGAATTTAGGATGGCAATGCCATCTGTCAGCATTACACTGACATGATGACAAAGCCACCTAGTTGCCTTAACGGGTACTACTTCCTAAAGGAAGTGACCTGTAGCCTGACAAATTGGCATGCAACTGCATACTTCAATTTGACAGCAGGCCCCCACGGCACTTTTTGCTAGCGGGCAAGAACCAACATACATTAAAATGCATGTTTGTGCTTTGCTGTCTCCACTGCAACCAACTGAGCTATAATGATAGCGAAATAGATCTATCTGCAATTAGTTGCAGTGCAGACAGCACAGCATAGACATGCATTTAAAAAATGTATTCGTTGCAGATTTGCAAAACAAACAAAGAGAAAATTGATAATATAATTTTCCAAAAAGTTTCAGACGCCTCTAAGCCAAACTCGATAATAAAATGGACCATACCGGGAAAAAGATTTTTTATTTTATAACTTATGATATCTCACTTTAATAAAGAACAGGAAGGTGATAAGAAAAATGTTGGGTAAATAGGGAACAACGTTATACCAATAAGGTCAATAACCTGTATTTATATTTTGATAAGCAGTTAGATTAGAAATAATGTCAAACTTTTAAGAAAACTGATGGGTCGGTGCAGGATCCGAAACATACCCTCGTCAGAGTTTTTGCTAATGAAGCTACCTCCGTTTTCACGGAAAATACACAAGCTGTTCGTAATATATCGCAAGTTTCAATTCGGCATGTCATTAGTCTCCAAGTTCTCAACAAATAAGTTTCGTCATTTCAGAGTTCGTTTGACTCGTGAATTAAATGGTGATGATGAATTTTGTGAAAACTTAACGGAACATATCAACAATACTTGCTCATAAGACGAGTTACTCGGCATAACAACAGTTATTGAAGCGCTGTTAATCACCACTGCATATTTTAAAAAACGTGTAAATTTTATCAATTACTTAAACGTGAGGCAAACGTCGACACACGTGATGAAGAAGGCTTCCCTTAGTCAGGCTCTTGAACTTGATAAAACATGGAACTAAAACAGATTGGAATGGGTACAAGGGTAAAGCGCTAGAACAGAGTGTTATTGAATCGAAGGATCCAAAAATTATATTATTCTTTTACAAATACCGTCAACAATAGTCTTTAATTGTACCATGAATAATAAAAGTTATGCTTATAATATACAGAATACAAGTATTTTTAATTGGTTCTAATTACACGTTCAATATCTACATGATCGCTAACTTAACATTGATTTAAATAACATACAATATTACTGTTGTACTTTGATAATATATCCCTCTTATACTATTGGACAATAACAGCATCATGTAGTAAAAGTATATTAAAGCCTTCACTAAATTGTAATTTTGGTAATCAATTAGCGACATCTAGTATATTTTAGGTATATACATTTCTAGTAGTACAATATACGGTTTCCACATATGATAACCAAAGAAATACTTCTATAACATGATATTAAGACCTATTGAAAAAGATAGCATAAATTTATAAAAGATAATTTGGACGGATTTAGATAATAAAAAAAGAGTAAATAAATAGACAATCGAACTCCACAGAAATTATATTTTTCTTTATCCACCAAACAAAACATTAATAAGGCGGTCTTTGTTGACTGATAGCGATATTTCTATAGTTCAATGAACTTATTTTTACGCATTTGCTGTTTCGAAACAAACATGTTTACTTGATGTATTGTCAGATTAGATTAACAGCAAACCTGACCAGCAATGTTCCAAACAAAGGTTAAAAACGTAAACAAAATTTTGAACATCGGTATTTAGGATAACTTTGATAATCTCTAAAAATGACCGAAATGTCGAAACGATTGTTTTACATTAATATATGAAACAAAACCCGTTGCTCTGTTTTGTCATTTGTTTCTAGAAATATGCCCAGTATTTACAGATATTTACCGTTACTTCCAATTTGAAAACCTACATAAACCCCCAAAAAGCTTATTATCTTCTAACCATCATCAATTAAACATATAGTTGTTTATTCCCTTTTATACATGGAGTTCATGACTGCTGCTACACTATACAATCCCCTGAAAATCTGAAATTTCAGGCAGCCTTTAAAGTCATGAATTGCTACTAAAAAAGAAAGACCATCTTACCCACAGTGCTGCAGTGTGTCTAGCCTCCAGTGGCGGGAAAATTTTCATAGTGGGAAACCTCTGTACAAAAACTAAAAATATCAAGTACAGCTTTTTGTTGGTTTCGCCCCAGTTGTACCAGTCACACATGCACAATGAATTCACGAACGCTTCAAACTAGAAATGAAAGCGTTCATAAAGATCGAGGATCGAACAGTCTGCTAATTTTACTTACACCGCTCGAATATACTTCTCCAGCTACCAAAAAACTCAAAATGAGACCAGAGAAGTTGGCTACGAAGAACAGCATAGATGGTAGAGATTCCTGCATGCAAAATTGTTTACAATCAATTTAAATTCAAAGAGATTTAGAGCTTATAAAATATCACTTTGATTAGTAGATAGAATTAGTATTGAAATATAAATTTATTCTGAAATTCTATATTTGTTTCAGACAAATGAACCTTTTTATAATATTTCACATCACCTTGTAACCCCAGTACAAAGATAGAGAGAGTATAGCCATCGCATTTATAAGAGGAATTCCCATTCTTTTACCAGCAAAGCTAGACTGAAAAGACTGCGTGTAACTGAAACAGACAAAGTTGTAAAGTACAAATTTTTATAATAAAAAAGAACAATAATAGAGTGACACATTATTCTTTAATAATAAACACTGCATGAGTCAAAATATTTTTGTATTAATATTTAAAGTAGCGGTACTTTTATGTAAAAATTCTTTGCTTTTTTGTACATATTTAAATGCATTTAGCTTTTATCCCGTACTATTTACACAATGTTCAATATATACGGTTTTTAACTAAAAATAAAACAATTCTACTTTATCTTCAACAAAACCTCAAAATGTCCAAATTTCTCTCCAAGTTGAACTTAACTGTAACTTGTTTTTTATACAATATCGATAGGTGTAGTGTAGTATCAAATGTGAATAGAAGTCTTTGAGTCGAAAACGTCAATATTTGCACAGAGATATGTTCGTGACCGAGTTATTTTGCAATTTACATTATGATTTTTTTAAAATAAGATAAGACTAGATAAGGTAAGTCATCTCTAGTGAACAGAATTTATAAGGATAAAATAGCAAATTTAATATAATATGAAATTAAATCACGCAATACATTTCCAGTAGCAGAAACAGGCTACTTAACTGTAATTTCGGCCGTTCAGCTACCATTTTCAGCACTTATCAATTTTTAGTGTAAAGAAATATTTGACAATTTTACTGTCATTAAGTAAGAGTGTTTATTGTATTTTTCTAATTTATTTAGTATTATTTGTAGTAAAAATTCTAAAATAAGAAAATGCCACGACATAATCAGTTTTCTAACAGTGAAATGCGTGATATGATTTGTGTTTATAGTGGACTTGGTGCAACCAGAATGTATTTAAAATTATATCCAAATCGAAGACAACCCAATCGCAAACTCTTCAGACGTATTTCCATCCGCCTAGCGAAACAGGGTGTTTTCGTACTAAAAGCTTAAATGGTGCTAGAAAAAACTATCAACGTCGATGATGAATACGAGGTTTTAGTTCGTATTTCGGGAAATCCAGATATCAGTACTCGTCGGTTAAGTGCAGCAACAGGAATAAGCCAATCGTCTATCTGGAGAATTTTAAAGAAAGATAATCTCCATCCATATCACTATACTCCTGTCCAAAATTTACCAGTTGACCTACAGCTTGCTCAATTTATGCTAGGTAAACAAACCGAAAACCAGAATTTTCTTAATAACCTCCTTTTCACCGATGAGGCGAGGTGTTTTTAATTGGAAAAACAATCACTTGTGGGACGTGCTCTAAAGGAACGACATTTTCAGCATGAATTCAAGGTAAATATTTGGTGTGGTGTGATATCTGGTTTTTTTATTGGTCCTTTTGAACTTCCTCCTAATCTGAACGCGCCCCTCTATTTAAACTTCCTTGAACAAAATTTAAACACACTACCAGAAGATGTACCACTAGCCATAAGGTGGAACATGTGGTTTATGCAAGACGGGGCACCGCCACATTTTTCTCTGCCAGTACGCCAATACCTGAATGAACATTTTCCTCACCGGTGGATTGGGCGTGGCAGTGAATTTGTTTGCCCACCTAGAAGTCCAGATTTCAACCCTCTAGACTTCTCAATATGGCCACAAATGGAGGACATGGTTTAAAAAGAAGCAATTAATTCCATCGAAGAATTACGACAAAAAATTCAAGAAGCTATTAAAAATAATCGACAAATGTTATTTAATGTATGTAGTGTATTGAAGTGGAAGGCCGTCATTTTGACCATTTACTTTGAAGTTTTTTTATTACTGTTACTGATTGTTATTTGTTGCCTTTACTGTTGTTACCCGCATTGTAGTAATTTAAAAGAATAAATTCCTTAAATGTTTAAAATGCAAATAACTCAGAAACTGATAGAGTTACATGAAATTAACGAGAGTGCCTTTTTTATTGAAAATGGAACTGCCTTTTATCAGATTTTAACAATCAGAGATAAGGCTAAAATCACACTTAAAAAAGTAAAATCAGATGATAAAAACTCACCTTATCAGTTTTATATGTTTTTCAACCCCAAACAAAATACGTTCGTGTACAATTTTTTGGTGTAGTTCTGGCGAACTAGTCAAATCCAGGTCCGACGATATATTTTTGAAGTATTCTCCCAATAATGCCGTTTGCATCCATACATGGTAGCAATAATAGAATACGTAGCACCAGTGCATGTATACCTAACAGAAACAACAAATAATAAACCAGTTAAATTAATTAAATATAGGAAACTAATTGCACGAGCTTGCGTTGATTTTCGATTGGTATGATTGTTCATTTATTCTAGAGAATTTTATCAGGAATTCCTTAGTTATATTGCCCATCAAATTCTCCTCAAAAACGAATGGAACTTTTTTTTTTAAAAAAAAATTATCCACTTCAATTTTGCAAATTAATAAAACTTTTGTAGGATCGATAGTAAAAATTATGTTTTTATTTCCATAGTTAGAAGAAATAGATAAAGAAGACTAAAACACACAGTAACATAATAAATTATGACGCTAAGAGCGTCAATTTTGTATACTCATAATGGTCCAGTCAAATAGCTGTAAACTTGCACAAATCTTCATTTTTACGCTCTCATAGAATCTCTCATTGAAGTTCATCAATTTGTTGATTATCTATATCGGAATGCAGAAACCGTAAAAAGAATTACACATTGTGCTCGTTATTGGATAACAGTCCAATCCAAACATTCGGCATGGAAAACCAATGTTCATTGTGTTCACATTCTTGTGACCACTTTTTTTGGTGTTACGTGTTTTTTGTTGTCTCTTAGCCACGGGTGAGGTTTCTTTTAATGCTGCGTCGTTTTATTAGTATTACCGGTGACTTTAGCGAGAGTGGTTGTGGGTAAAACGATGTGTTTTTGAATTCGCGTTTTCAAAATTAACTTCTGTGTGCTGGTGATGTGGAACAAGGAAGGAATAAACACCGCATTGTACTACGTTGGAGTAACGTAAGTGATGTTTTGTTGAACGAGAGAACACGATGTTTGTTTTGTTTGTGAAAATTACTCTCTTTAAGCTTCTAAACAATATAGTTAACAGGTATTGAACGTTATAAATTTCACTCAGTGGCGTAGCCAGGGGGGGCAGAATTGTATCACTTCCACAATTCGTACCACATCCTTTCTTGCAATTTCAAAATGTACCATCGAGCAGTTCTTCAGGTGCTAGTTGTCTGTTGTCTGTTTATGGGTTTCATATTACAATACCCATCCCCAATCTTGCAGTTCTAAATCATTACCTAACCAAGTTTTGATCTGGTAGTAGACACGTCGTGGTTCATGTGTTCATATGTGTTGAAAATTGTTCTGATCTCGGAGCATTATAGATGGCCAAAGAGACATGTACAGATATACAGTAGGAACTAAATTATTTTGATAATGGGATACCAGCTTCTGGTTACCTATTATGTTTTTTTGTGTTTGTACTTAACATTTTTCTTGTGTTTGAAGTGTTGCCTTCCCCCCCCCCCCCCCAAGTTAATTTTCTGGCTACGCCACTACAGATATACATATATACGAGGCATGTTCTTTAAGTAAGTACCGTTTTGCGATTCCGCCGCCGCAGCGCTACGGTCGGCGTTCCGCGCATGCGCGCTGGTTACCTACATCTCTTGTCTACGCACTGACGCCATTACAGTTTGATTCTTCATTGTATACGTTGTTTACTGAGTGTTTAAGATGCCTCCGACAATCGTGAGTCCCGCCGATTGTGAAGTACGGGCTGTTATACGATTTCTTAGTGCTAAAGGCGTAAAACCGATCGATATTCATCGTGAGATCTGTAAAGTTTACGGACAAAACATCATGAGTGATGGAATGGTAAGGAAATGGGTGAGAGCATTTAAAGATGGCCGCACAAATGTGCATGATGAAGAACGGAATGGGCGTCCTTCGGTCGTTAATGAAGATTTGGTGCAGAAAGTGAACGAAAAGGTGAGAGAAAACAGACGCTTTACAATTTCATCATTGTGCGACTGCTTTCCTCAATATTCTCGTAGTGTTTTGTATCGCATTGTGACCGAGAACTTGAATTACTGGAAATTGTGTTCACGTTGGGTTCCGAAAATGTTGACGGATTTGCATAAAACCCAACGTTTAGGCAGTGCATTGACTTTCCTTGAGCGGTACCACAATGAAGGTGAAGATTTTTTAGACCAAATTGTTACTGGTGACGAAACATGGGTGGCCTACGTCACACCAGAATCGAAACAACAATCCATGGAATGTCGACATTCATCATCACAAAAAAAGTGAAGTTTAAGCAAACAATCTCTGCCCGGAAAATCATGTGCACAGTTTTTTGGGACAGAAAAGGAGTATTGCTAGTGGAGTTTCTGCCTTGTAATGAAACAATCAATGCAGCGTCTTATTGTAAGACATTGAACAATCTGCGTCGTGCAATCCAGAACAAAAGACGTGGCAAGTTGACTAAGGGTATGGTTTTGCTGCATGACAATGCCCGTCCACATGTGGCTAATCGGACCAAAGATCTCATCAAATCTTTTAAATGGGAAACTCTAGATCATCCTCCATACAGCCCTGATCTGGCGCCCAGCGACTACCATTTGTTCTTGCACTTGAAGAAACACCTGCGTGGTCAGCGTCTTCAAGACGATAACGAAGTCGAAACATTTGTGATACAGTGGTTAACAAGTCAGGCGGCAGAATTTTATGAGGAGGGTATTCAAAAACTGGTGCCACGTTATGACAAGTGCCTCAATATTCACGGAAATTATGTAGAAAAATAGATTAAGGTACAGGCTTTCATGTAAGATAAAATTATTGCGATATCTTTGCACGTCTTTTTTTAATTCCGAAACGGTACTTACTTAAAAAACATGCCTCGTATGTATACTTGAATACCATAAATCGCAAGGGATTATATGAGACGAGTGGTAATTTATAAAAAGTAAATCTGAAGATTAACACAAGCTTATTTATGGCTTTGACTGTAAATAGATAACAAAACATATATACAGTGATCGCCTCTATTACTAACCACGCAGTATGAAGTTGCTGCAAAAACAACAAACATAGCTCCATGCACAATAAATTGCCAAGATCCATTCTCCTTCGAGACAAAAGGCCAATCGGGATAAAAAGAATTGACCACGCAGTTCCCAATGAAAACTAACGCATCTACAGCTCCAAAGAACATGACTCCTTTGATTATCTTGATATTTCGGGTGGTTGAAACTGCGTCCACAGCCCAAAATTGCTCTTTCATTATCTTCTCCGTATACTTCATATGACTGGCGAAACTTTCCACCACCATAATTGTCACGAACACCTGAAATTTGGAATACTTGTTTATTTCTAAAGGACACTTTCGAAAGAAAAAAATTAATGAGTAGGTACTTCCTTAAGTGTTTGTGCTTCAAAGATTAATAATACCTTCTTATATATAATCAACAGTTAAAAAAGTACCATTGCTATACCAATATGTTGAAGACATAATCTTAGCGATACCATATACAGAAATCAATCTTGTTCTACAAACGTTCAATTATTTCGATCAATACTTAGAATTCACTATTGAATTTGAAGAAAATAATTCCATTCCTTTTCTTGATACTAAAGTAATACGTACTCAAAACAACAGTGTAATTTTAGATTGTTATGAAAAACCCACCTCATGTGGAAGATGTATAAATTACAATTCTGAACATAATTTCCATATAAAACTAAATCTTATTAAATCTTTAAAAAATACACTGCCAGAAAGGTACATTTTTAAAGAGTATTTATGAACAGTTTAATTTAATTAATTTAATTACTCAATGTACAAATTTCCTCTACATTTTGGTGCGGTAGTTATGTATACCAGCTGTCATATTTTGTTGTTGCACTTGAAACATATAAGATACATCAAGGATTGTAAACAGGTATTGGTAAGGTTGATAAGAGTGGCATTTATGCATTTATAACCATGTAGCATACACTGCGCAATTTAATGTTTTCCCCAATTATTTTAATAAAGTCTTTATCATGATTATTTCCAATTGTTATGGGATAACAAATGCTTAATTTAATCTAATCGAAGTCTTAACACTTTACGATCAGTAATCAGGTTTTGAGCATTTCTTCTCCCTACACATTGTTTTCTAAGGCAAACGGTTCCCGTGATATTAGCAAAAATAGGTACATACATTTTTAAAATCTGTTTTTTCCAAATAACTCGAAAAATATTAACTTAACAAAAAAAAATTGCAAAAGTGCTTTTTCACCCCCCTTCTTTCAAAAGTTATCGTGTACACAAAGAAAACCACAGACACATACACAAGAATTTTTTTGCTCAAAAAGTTTTATGTTTTCATCGTTTTGTTCCCTTTTATATCTGGAGTTAACAATAAGTGTTACGCAATGTAATAATTGTATGCGTAGAAAATAAATTAATAGACCTTTACTTGATATAATAGTTTATTTGATAAAATTATATACATAAATATAACTAAAAATTAAATTAATTATTTACAAATCTTCTTCGCTACTATACTATCATGGTTAATACTGAAATTAAAATTATCGTGATCACTCTCACCTGCTAAATTAATAATTAATTCTAGTACGAGTTGGGAAAGATATGAATTTTCTATTTCTATTACATGAGCAATAGAATTTTTCCACCAGATGGAACCAATTCTTTGAACTTCGAACCTTATTAAATCAGCTACCTGAGCACTTAAATGTGGTGCACTGTTTCTTTGTCGAATTCCCCGTTCCAAATCACTCCAAATCAATTCAACACACCTTAATATCAAGAGAGTCTTACAGCGGTATGTCTTTTTTCATGCACCATTTCACCAACAACATATTTTTCTTGAATTCCATAATGTTGACAACAAATCTGTTTTAGTATTTTTGGGTGGAAAAGGTATATTTTATGACGTGACATAAAATTTAGTATCTCATCTTTTCGCGTTGCTTGAGATGGTTTCTTGATAAGAAGCCTTGAACGATATTTAGCATTGTCCATAACAATGATCCATTCTTGATGAATATATGATAACGTTTGATTTTGAAACCAGTTTTCAGAGAGAACTTCGTCCATGTCTCGATGATAATCAGCTGAACAATCCTAAATATTTTTTAATTTATTTAATTTTTTTCTCTCAACTTTTCCATTAAACTTTTTGTAGTAGGTGTACATTATTTTGTAAAAATCTAGATGGTATTTTTTTCAAGTCTCAATTTTCTGCTTATTTGAGAGAATTTGCTCGGAGCTTTCTTCCTTTTTTCAAAATTAGAATTTTTCACAATATTTTGCTTAGTAGAATACGGAATTTTGGTTAATTCACTTGTTACTTTCAACGGGCCGCTGCAACCTTTCCCACGCAATCCTTCGTAAACATTGTAAGTTATTTGTTTTGTTTCCGGCAGAAGATGGCGGCGTGTTTTTGTCTGATCTTTTTCAGCATTCGCGTTTTTTAAATCTATATCGCTAGAAACATCTTCAACTGGAGAACTGGTGCTAGCTTCCAAGTCTCACTCTCAAGGACGAAACATTTTTTTAATAACACTTTACTTAACGTTTTCTTCTTAACTCACACTTCTGTTTGCTACAAGCTTTGAAAGTGAAGTAAAAACGGTTAAATTGCAAGAAGTTTCTGTTTACAAATGAATGGCTTTGTGTCACAATCTATGTATTAAGATATTTTTCTTTACAATGCAAGGTACTTTTGATATTTTTATAAATACTTCTATGATTTTAAGTCAGCGATGTAGGAGCAGAAGGACCAAATTTATTTTTGCTGAAAGAATTTCAGCAATCGGATCATCTTTTTTCAAGATATTAATCAGTAAACATGGACAGCAAAGGCTAGAGTAGAATTTAAAACCGTGAAAAAAGTTGCCTAACACCCTGCAAATTTTCATTTATTGTTAAAGTACCGTTTATGCTTTCCCTCGCGTAATTACGCTGTTGCAATTTCAACTAATACAAATTTGATTTTACCCCAGTTTAAAATTACGCGTTAAATTTGGCCAGAAATTCACGAACACCGATTCGATGCGAAATTTTATTTTGTTTATTGTTGGTAAGAGCGACATTTTCAGTATGTTTGTGTCGTTTTCGAATTTTAAGAGAAAAACTGAAAAAAGTGCGAAATTCTCTTGGTTTTTTGGCCTCCAAGAGCTTAGCTTAGCGTAGAAAAATAAAGAGGATTGTGGGATTGGGGATTTAAAAAAAGGACTTGTCGTTAAACCGAGGGTACTAATAAAATATTCAAAATGAAGGCACGTTTTATATTGAGAAAAATGAGTCCTAAAAAACGACTTTATCATATGAGTTACCCCTTTGACTAAGCTATTVTTTTTACTCGAGGGACAATATTRTGCAATAGGATTCAGGACAAGAGTTGGGAAAATGTAAATAAAGACTAATTGTTGTCCAGGGATGATAGGACAAGCCAAAAGTAAATTGAGGGTCATTAAAGATAAAACTCAATTATCGTTAATCTAAATATTCACTATTTAATGTTACCTCTATTGTGAATTACTGTATTTTTCTTGTTTAAAAATAAAAACAGTTTTGAATATTTTTTCAGTTCATTCAGTTATTTTCACTATGCAAAATTGGGAATACTACCAAATTTATCAGATGATAGTAAAGCAATGTGTTGTTAAACTTACTTGACAACATGCCAAAAACAGCGTCTTAGTATAAAATCGATCTGTTGCTCTTCCTTCAGCCACATCCCAAATATTAGCAGTACTATGCATGAGGGTGTAAATGAGAAGGATAATTTTAATGTATTTCCTTACAAAACCTTTGGTAAAAAACTGCACAGGCAACCATTTCACGAACAAAATAGGGTCATCTACGAATAAAATATTAAAATCAACTTTTACCTTCAGTGCGGCCTATTAAAATATGAGGTGATGGTAGACTGTGCAATTATAATGGTCCTTACAAGTAAGAGATTGAAGTAATACCGGACGAATTTTCGTTTTATGCATAGGCATGATGGAACTTCGTATTCTACGCGAAAATACAATAATGAAAGCAGCCACCGTTTGAGTTGCTTTTTTATCGATATACAACCCTATCATTAAAATAGCATTTGCTCTTAACAGAGGATAATATTTGGAAAAAATCGGTAATCATACGTTTGGCAACGAAGTACTCGAAAGAAAAACATCGTTGACCTCGTTTTGTAGTCTCATTAATCAATCAGTACCCATATTTGCAGAGTTTTGGTTTGCAATTTCAATTCATTACATACAAAAATATTACTATATTAAGTCGCTACCTAAATCCTGTCTCTAAAACGGAGAACGTTGGCCGACCTGTCAAATTATATGGTATGCCCAATGTAGGTGCAATAAAAGTAATAATTAATTATGACATTCTTCTTAATCTTCTCCGTGCGATATGCGACCTTATTTCTGCGATCGTTTTCTAGCTATAAAAACCATTGAACTATATGAAGGGATCACTGGTTTAGCTAGAGTTTCAAACGGAACGTTACATATGTTACATATGCGATTTATATAAAATTTCTTGCACGAGTTTTGCACTGTTGGTCCATATTAGCTTGTCTTTCACAAACTCTACATACAGTCAATGATTACCTTCACCCTTCCAAACATTTATTACTTAAATTTTGCAAATACTT
This sequence comes from Rhyzopertha dominica, assembly GCA_025024175.1. Taxonomy (NCBI): domain Eukaryota; kingdom Metazoa; phylum Arthropoda; class Insecta; order Coleoptera; family Bostrichidae; genus Rhyzopertha; species Rhyzopertha dominica. Next base: position 1,538,630 of record QCXZ01000075.1, read on the forward strand.
TTCTGCACATATTTTTTCTTTAATTTTTCAGAAAATATGCTTGTCAACGTTGCTGAAGTTTCACTATTATAACTAAGTCYCCCATTAAATAAMTGGTCTTTTAAAATTGAATTTCAATACCTTGCATATCAAAAACAAAGCGTTTTCGGAAATTTTTTATTCCAAAACAGTTTTTAAAATTGCGTTTCCATCACTTTTCAAGCGTTGTCAGTTTCAATAACATTTTTGTGATTTCACAAAATAATGGCGGTGTAGTGTTTTTCAATCAAAGATCAATTTTTCGGAACGAATGAGCCGTCTTACGGCAAAATTCAAACAGGCATGCTTTATTTTGAATTGATCAAAGATTACAAAACTGTATTAGTTTTGTCTAAAAATACACAGACCTAAAAATTCTGTGTAAAAGAAGGTTATGCATTACCCCAGCTCATGTCACTGGTTGTTTTAAATGTTCTTGCCCATTCATTTAATGCACTAGGATGGATACGATTGTATGTCTCCGAAGACATGCATATTTCTCTGAAATACTGTGAAGAACATTACACACAGTTACCTCCGATAAGAATGATTCAGGCTTACCCTCTATTGTGTTTAAGATTAAACAGCTTAAATCATCTTAAAAAGAAAAACCATAATAACATACAGTTGTCACTCTCTAGCAACATTCTTAGTACAGATAGCAGATTTATGGTTTCATTTAAACAAGTATAACTTAAACAGATAAAATACACAAAAAAGTTTATTTAAGCTAAAATTACTGTAAAAGTAAATATGTTATCTCATGTGAATTCAGAATTTTCGTCATTAAGTACATACATACTGCCTTTGAAAAAGAGCTATGTTATCTATGTTCTTTCAGAAACATTTTTTTAGTTTTTTCTCCTTGACACATTTTTTTTAATTTGCTAATATGTATGGCGTTTGCAATATTCCTATTTCTTTATGGTACAGTCTAAAGCATTTGTCTACACATATTAAATATTTATACTTTATACTGAGCATACTAAGTTTGTCTGTTATTGCTTATTGCGAAAGCATGAGTACTTACTTGGCTACAAGCAAAAATCACAACCATATCAAAAATGAGGTTCGCTGTGCAAGTTTCATATTTCAATTTCCAGTAAGCAACAGCAACACTAACTACTGCGTAGGCTAAGTAAACAGTTCGGTAGTACAACTTGGGAAATTTCTTATCGAAGTAAAGCTTTGGTAACCATACGATGAAAGAAACGGGATCCCCTAAAGGAAAAAACACCAAGTATTATTTTGATGACTCATAAAAAACTACCCTACATTTAAAACGTTCATTGAAAGAACAACCGCTATCATCTTCCATATTAAAATTTTCTGCTTACGACGACTTGAAATTCAAACTATAAATACTAGACATAATCTTCGCCTTATTGAGTTCTTTTATTTTCAGAACGCAATATCGTTAAATGAGAATTAACGGCCATCGATTAGCGTCGTGTTGACTTATTATACGTAATTATTGATATTGACGAGTGCTTTGTTCTGTCTTATTTTCAAGATCGTTACGACCATAAATTGATAGTAAAAATTTAATTGACCAATCCTGTTATCAGGTATCAGGTAGTGAACTAGTATTTAACAACTAATAAGAATTCAAACAAAAACTTATCTATTTGCTCTACACATTCTCAAAATATTTCTACAGGCTATCACGAATAAAATCATTATCATTACTGAAGTCACAGATATTATCAAGCTGTTTAGAACATAGTATTTCATGCTAATAAAATCCTATTTGTCTTTCTCTATTCGTTTCTTGTGGAACCATAGCTTGAATAACTGCTCTGTTATCTGGAATTCCTGCTAAAGTTGTACTTCAAATTTAATTTGACCTTTTAGAATATTTTGATTTTTGAAGTCATGCAGCAATCCTTTGATTTATCATCTTAATTCGAAGTTTTCAACAACCTGGTCCTGCTACTGGAGATTGTATGTCAGTAACACAAAGGCGACATCCATCTATCGTTTCTTCTGTTAAAAAATACCTCGGGGGATCCCCTAATCTAAAGATCTTAAATATTAAGTAATGAGAGTTTGTACGTTTACTTCTTTCATATACGTGTGTAGCAAACGCGTAAAAACATAATTTTGGACTCCATAAATAATAGAAAAATAGATAATCAATAAATTGGCTGTTTAGGCAATCCTATGAAACAGATTTTGAGAGGTCGGGACATCAGTCACTTAGTAATATTATTCAATGTAGTGGGTGTTTATTACTTTTTTACTCTTTCTATTCGTGGAACCTATGACAGAGTTTGAGCTCACATATTATGTATGTATATTATAATGTGGATGGACTAGCAGTGTACAGCCGTAGTAGTTCTAAATAAATACATCGTGCTGGTAGTTTAAATGTACATGTAGTTCCTATGTTCTCATGTAAACTAACCTCAAATTCGTTTCTTGTTTGTAAGATTCTAACTGGTTACGAGCAATTGCAGAACAAAAACACATAGTTATTAATAAAATAAATGCAGAGGTAAAACGAAAATAACTGTTAACCACATTTTTTCAATTTGTCTGTTTCAGTCGTGATGAATCCCACTTTATCAGCGGTCCTTCCACAATTTTCAACATCTATACCACGCACTGCAGCCACCAGCTTCAAGGAAAACTTCAAGCATGGATACAAGATGAAAGCATGGGCGGTACAAGCCTACGGAGAAAACCTGCAGCTAACCCCAACAAGAATCCCCGTCTTGTCGCATCCCGAAGAAGTGCTAGTCAAAGTTGTGGCAGCTTCCGTCAATCCAATCGACAGGATTATGTTAGGTTAGTATCCAAATACCAAAGCTTGTCATTGTCTATTATTGGTATGCTGGGTTTAGGTGGATATGGGAGAACATTATTGAACTTGGCGAGATTTTATGAATTGGAGTTTCCCCTGACAGTAGGCAGAGATTTTTCCGGGATTATAATCGATAAGGGCCATGCTGTTGGCAATGATTACAAAGTCGGAGATAGGGTTTATGGTTTCGTGCCTTTGCATAAGCCGGGATGTCACGCTGAGGCTATTGCGGTACATAAAGCAGATGTAAGTGTTTTTCGTTGGTAGCTAATGTTCTCTTGTATTCCACTTGACGTCCCTTTTTTTGCTGGTCAATTTAAGTTCTTACGGACTGCCAATAGGTGGCACTCCATGTTAGGTGTATATAAAGCCACTATATCTCACAAAGTACCGTAGTTGGCAGCCATTTTCTTTCCAACTAGAGGAGGAATCGTGGGAAGTAAGCAAACGAGCGAAGTATACTGCAGCTACTATTCTAAACTATTATGGTTCGTCCCTTGCATAGTTTAAAACAAACTGGTTCATTTGATTCTGACAGACTAGATTGTCCAATGTGGCACAACTGAATAGTAGCTATAGTAGACTAGGTCCGTTCGTTTGCTTATTTCCCACCATTCCTACCTCTAGTTGCACTTTGTCACAGTGTGACATTCTTGCAATTTCCTCTGTTTACGTCGAAAATGCAAAAGCAGCTAGAATGCATATCAAGGCATATTAAGTGTGACTGCATAAAGTTTGTCTATATTTGGAAGAATTTTACAGTTTCGACGTTTAAGGTACTTTACAAGGGTTGTAATTGTGGGACAATAAAAATTTGCAAACCACACGACCGGTACAGGGCCGTTTTATCTGAGAAATGATAGGTACCTTATACATTTTAAAAATATTTTTGAACCTCAGTTTGTATTAAGTCACGAGTGAAGCAAGTACAAGAAAATGTGGAGACCGTGTTCCTGTGGACATAGTGAAAACATTGAAAATGTGGCAAATTTGAACAAAAAAAAGTCACTGTTCTCCCGGGAACAAATGGTGTAAAATAACACTTGTGAAAGTAACGATAATTCTTTGCAATCAGAAACGAGATGGGAGTTCTATAAGCGTCAATATATTATAAAAAATTGAAACTATCCTGCTCGCTAGCATTTTTGACAGGTTCTTCAAATAAAACTGACAACAAATTATCGACCTGTTTGGATTTTACATGCTGTACTCCTTCCGCAAAATTGGTTGGTCCCAACTTAAAATAACTAATGGTTCATTACACAATTGAACTACTAGTGTATAGCGTTTATGTGTTTATCTACTTTTGTTACAAAAGCTTTATTATAGGGCTTATTTGAGTTAAGTAGCGTAAAATTTCCAATCACTAGCTAATCAATTTTTTTAATGAAAAATGCACAATAATTTATTAATTATTATAATTATGCCAAAAAATTATGAATTTTACATTTAGATTACACCTGTGATGACACAAGTTCGATCAAAATTTAAAATAAATAATCAAATTAGCAATGAAGTCTCATAAAAATGACATGCCAACCTGATAAAAAATCTAAACCAATCAATAGAAAGGGACTACCTATTAGATATAAATGAACTATTTGATAAAAGAAACTATGAAATAGCCTTCCAAGTATCACTCAATTCATAATTTTCCCCACCTCTATTAAAGTTATCGATAGTATAATAAATATAACAATTGGTAATGTTTCAGTTTTTATTGAGTTTGTAAACTCTTTGAGAAAGGCCTGATAAACCTAAACATGTAAGAGGTTTAACTCTATAAAAACTGAAACATTGCCAAGTGTTATAATTATTATATTATTAAAAAAATGTTTCATTTATCGCCGTCAAACAAATCAGTTGAAGTTATTAAAAGTTATCAGTATTTCTATAAAGTTTTGTAGGCCTTTTTTACTACACGTTTGTAATATTTAGCTTGTTGAAAAAATTGTGTTTTATCAGTCAATCATGTGTTTAGTTGAATGAAAGTGTTAAAAATTGTTTACTATTAAGCGCAAAAAATATAAAACTATCACGATGACATGTCGGGCAATATGTTTATGGATTGGTTTCGGAATAAACTAATGGAAAATGTACTTGCAAACAGTGTAATAATAATGGACAACCCTGGTTACCATTTGGTAACAAAAAAAAATCCAGATAGAGACAGTCAAAAACAAGAGATTGTGGACTTCTTAAAGAAACATGATCTGTATTTTGAAGATAACTATATGAAAAAAGAGTTGTTGGAAGTACTAAGCACAAAAGATTTAAAAAAAGAATATGAAACAGACCAGGAAGCAGCAAATCATGTCAATCGGCTTCCACCCTATCATTGTATTTTTAATCCCATTGAATTAATATGGGCAGAATTAAGGATTTAAGGAGAAAAAATACAAATTCCAAATTTAGTGCAGGCACCGTAAACTTAATTGAAGAAAAGGTCAATAAAATAAATGACGTTAGTTGGGCAAATTGTGTCCGTCATCGAATTGTAATCGAAGATTACATCAAAGATCACACCAGATCTCTAAATCTAATAATAATAATTCCAATCATAAATTTTATTGAATGCCCATTACGGTCCCTTCAAAAACAATGCTATCTATCATAAATGTATTACTAGGTATTAAATTCTATGAAAATAGGATTAATTCATGTATCTGAGATGAAAGATTAAATAATTTTTTTGATTCATTTTTCCTTTAAAAATACTTATAATATTAATGTTAACACTCTTTCCTGTTCTTCTGAACTGATTATATTCAATTTTGTTTTTAATTTAATGTCTTTAATATATATTTCTTTAAATTTCCTTATTTGCTCTGAGTGGGTTTGGTAAATGTTGTTTAAACCAAATAATCTGGGGATTTCTTAACTATTGCGTTAAGATGTTACATTACTTTTCATCTCTGTGTAGGTAATTATTCCTCAAGTCATTGTCTGATTTTCGAATGCAATATTTCTTATTGAGATATTGTTTTTTTGTTTACATGTTTAAAAATCCTTGTGATACAAGAGAAGTGCATTTTCAACATCGTTTTTCGGTGAATGTTTGGTGTCGTATGATTAACGATGAACTTAGTGGATCATTCGTATTTGAAAATCGATTAACATCCGATAGCTTTCTATAATTTTCACGAAACGATTTGCCAGGACTGATGGCAGAAGTTCGTCTAGAGAGAAAGACAAACATGTGGTTTCAGTTAGATGATGCTCCTCCTTATTTTGGTAGAAATGTCAGAAAATATTTAAATAAAACCTTTACTAGTGAGTGGATTGGAAATTAAGTTTGGTTTGCTGGCCACTAAGGTCACCTGACTTAACTCCTCTTGATTTTTTTGTTTGGGGGTGCATTAAAGGTTTCGTTTGTGCTGAGATATCTCAAACCAAAGATGTGTTAAATATTTCCTTTGTTAATTTCATCAATAAAATAATTAATCAAAATTTTTAAATCATTGTTTATTTCTTCAGTTATTGAAAATGGTTAATCAGTTTGCTCATTCTCTGTTTTTAGCTGCCTGTAATTATTTCATTTTCTTTGCTGCCACTGTTAAGGAATCTACACAAAAAAAAACTATCCAATAGTTCAATTCCTTACTTAGTCATTGTTTTCTAATGAGATAAACCATCACCTTCATATTTCTATTTAGATAGCACATCATCCCGCGAAACTTAACCCTGTAGAAGCAGCGTCCATACCATACGTCGCTATGACAAGCTGGGGTGCTTTATACGTGACTGGAGAACTTCTGTTCAAATCTCCTAGGGGACATAAAGTACTCGTACTTGGTGCATCTGGGGGCGTTGGTACTGTTGCCACACAAATTTTGAAGTCACAGGGAGCAATAGTAAGTTGAATTCAATCGAAGACAATTTCTTTTATTGCCTTTTAACTGACGTAGGTAATTGGCACCTGTTCACGTGATGCAGTGCCTTTAGTCACTGGCCTTGGAGCTGACTGTGTTTTTGACTATAGAAATGAAGATTATATTAAAAATGTCGCTTCAGAGGGCAGGTAATCGCGATTATGTCATTTTGTCTAAGAAGACTGTCTGAATATTCTAATTATTTTGTCGCAGGTACGACATTATCTTAGATTGTGCCAAGTTTGGTTATGAAAATGTTCCTCCCACTTGGCAATACGATAAATACATAACATTAAACTCTCCCCTCATGCTGAATACGGACAAGTTAGGAATTMTAGGGGGGCTGGCTGCAAGTGCCGCACAACTACTAAAACCGAGAATAGAAAAGGGGAAAAACGTCAGATGGGGTTTCTTCGTTCCTTCCGGTGATGGATTCAAGTTTATAGACAGACTGGTCAAGAAAGGGCAGGTAAGAAATTGTTGGAATTTGTGAAAGTGTATTTCTCTCTAATTCTTTGCGATGAATTCACAGAATTTCTTGATAATCTTTATCAGATCAGTGAATCACACGATTTGAATTCATTTCCGAGTACAACTTTTTACTTCAGCTAGGTAATCTTCTATTTTTTACTTCACAGATTGTTCCTACGATTCACAAGGTGTTCAAGTTCGAAGACATGCCTGCTGCCTTCGAAACCCTGTCAGCTGGACATTTAAGAGGGAAGATTGTTGTTGATTATACCTGATGTTGATTTGCCAAAAATGTAAGTTGTATGTAATGGTTTTTGTAAAGTGTTGTTTTAGAGGTGGTGGTTTTATTTATTTTGTGATTTTGTTGAGATGTTTATAGGTTCTATTTTATTACTTAATCGCTTAATTTAATAAATGTTACGAGGCATGGTTCTTTTGGGCTTAATTGGCCATTGTCAGTGCCATCACAAATAATGTTAAAAAAATGAAATCAACTATTTTTTAAACAAAATCAAGAAGATAACAAATATAGGTAATAGATAGCTAGAATTTTGCAAGAAATATGAAAACAGACGGCTCAAATCTGCAAATCTACTTGTTATTGATACTCAAACAAATTTCTGGTATTATTTATTGTAGTTGTGTTGGTTTTGTTTCAAATATTAATGCATACAAATGTAAGGTAAGTTATAGTTAGTAATTACACTACACAGAGAAAAAAAAAAGATTCAGGTCAAAATTCATTTACTTCAACCACTGCAGCTATTCCATGAAATTGATTTAATGAGGTATGAGATTGAGAATAAAATTATTTTTGAGGAGAATTTGTCGAACTTACAAAGGAGTCCAACTTAGTTTAAAACCGGTGATAATCTACAAAGAAAATATAAAGTCACTCTTCAAGAAGCTTTAAAATAGGAGGGAGTAGATAAGCCACAAAAAATGTCTTATAATTTTGCTAGTATAATGAAAATGAACAACATCATCTAATGATGTCTAGGGTCTACATTACCAGCTTTGCTTTCTTCAAAATTTTAATCTTGCGAGTACTTACCTTAGCAGCTTTTTTTTAATCCCTGGAAATCCATGAATTTTTGCTCAGTAACAACAAATGAAGCACACATAAAATGGCAGGTATTTTATTTACACCTTTTAGCTGTCAACTTTTACAAAAATATACCTCTATAGGAAATTGTTTGGAAAACTAGTCAAATCTATAAAACTACAAACGACAACTGATTTAAACCTGTGTCAGAGAAGCCCAGAACTACCTTTTTGTACGCTCGTTGAATGAAAAGAGGAACCAGATTTATTTTTCACACATACTTAAAATCAATGTTAATAAACATATCTTTGGTTTATTAATTCATGTTAAAAGAAATACTGCTTGTCATTTGAGAAATTCAAAGTGTTAGATACTATCGCATGTTAAAAATCTATTAAAAACCAATTAACTACTCAACTCTTCGAAAAGGACACAATATTTGCATACTCATCTCATAGTCCCTCTGTTCATTAAACAATTTTAAGGCACCTAAATCAAAACAAACACTAATGAACAACATAAGGCCTCATAACTCCTCAAAAAACGCCACCCTCGATTTCGTCGATCCAGATTTGCTTTTCTTCAACGTGGAATACTTGTTTTCGCCGAGCTTCACTTGTTCCTCGTGCAGCTGATCCAGCTCCGTCTGTCTTTCACCGACTTTGAGCACTGCTATCTCAGATCGCAATTCCCTCAGTTGATGTTGGAAATGCTTTGATTTCTCTAAATATTCCACCCTTAAATTGAATTGTTTAATATCGGAACTGGTAAGAGTGATTTTTTTAATGTAATACCTTTCCTTTTCAATTTCCAAACTTAGTTGATCGGCGTCTGCGTGAGCTATCAAGTCATAGGAGGTAATGTTTAAGTTAAGATCGGGTGACATGCTGGTATCCGGCTCTAGTAGCGGTAGATCTGGACTTAGTGTTGGGCTTAAAGGGCCTGGATATAGGTTAGCTACGGACTGAAAAAGAACGCAAAAGTATTTTTTTAATTTTTATTTGGCTTCCACAATTTTTTAAGTCAGTGAATGCATAGTCATTTAGAAATATATTGTACCTTTGAGTTGTCATGTGTGACAATCACAGCTTGAATTTTTTTTTGTCTGTGTATTTTGGTAAAAAAAAGTTTTTCTACGTAAAAACACAATTAAAGGTGAACCTTGGATCCATTTGAAGGATATGCTAGAGCTACCAACCCAATGCAGTGCCCTCTAAAAGATACAACAAATGTACAAAGTGAGTTCTTTTTCGATGACCAAGTATGAGGAACTCGAAAACTACGAGCCCAAACAACTATAGGTTCGGACACTTCATATTTTTGAGAGTAAGTAATTTTTACGATATGTAGAACATATTTTTCAAATTTATATTACTATCATCAAATACAACTATATACAGGTTTATTCTTTGGAAAATACAGGAGTAGAAAAACATATTATGTTTAAGAAATTAGTGCTTATTCAACACTATAACAAATTCGTTGTCAACTAAATCTTCGGACAGACCACCTTAATATTGAGTTACGTCCCCTTTGGCTTTAATTACTGCCTTTATTCGGTCAGACATTGTATTTAACAGATTTTGACAGTCCTCTGCAGTTATAATTCCCAGATTTCCGAAATTTTTTGTTTCAAACCTTCAATATTTCTTTGGGGATCCTTTCTTAGCTTTCTTTTCATTATGGCCCAAAGATTCTCTATAGGATTAAGATCCGGGCTACTGGAGGGCCAGTCCAGAACGTTAATAGAGTTGTCTTGAAACCATTGTTTTGTAATTTTCGCGGTATGCGAAGATGCGCCGTCCTGTTGAGAAGTCCATTCGCCATCATCAACTAAAATTTCTACTGATGGGAGTAAATTGGTTCTCAATATATCAATGTATTTTTGGGCGTTCACAGTACCATCTATAAAATGCAAAGATCCAACACCTTTCGAAGACATACATCCCCAGATCATAACACTAGCAGGAAACTTAACAGTCCGTTTTAAACAGTTTTTGTGGTAAGTTTCAGATTTGTTACGAATCACTTTCTTTCGCATATCACCGACGCATACATCAAATTTTGACTCATCACTAAAAATGATGCTGTTCCATTGTCTTTGTTCATAATTTTGTCTTTGTCTTGCCCATTTTAGTCGATTTTGTTTCTGGCGGATAGTCAGCAGTGGTTTTTCTTTTGCCTGTTGAATAATTAATATAATTTTACTTTTTGAGTACAAGAGACTTACCTCTTAAACTTACTTTATAAAATTTATAGCCCCGCTTTCTGAGGTATTTACGAGTAGTCTATGTAGAAGCTCTTTTCTTTATTCTTTCTGACCATATTGCATTTAAATCTCGTAGACTACTCCGGCGATTTTCCTTTGCGATGCTAATTAAAACTCAAACATCTCTGTCATTAATTATCCGTTTTCGTCCAGTACTTTTTCCAATTGCAACAGAACCACTTGATGAATATTTTTTGATAATGTCAGCAAAACTTGACACAGGTAAATCGAGATCTTTTGCGATTTTTCGCCCACTCTTACCATCTAGACGCAATTTTACAATAAGATTACGCAACTCAATACTCAACGCTTTTCCTCGAGCCATTATTTATTATGCACATAACAAAATTAACTGCAAAACTGACAGAAGCGGTGTCGCATTAATTTCCAATATTATGTTTTGTTTTCATAGCCGCCCTGATTAAAATATCTCATGAATAACATTAGTGTCCGAAGATTTAGTTGACAACGAATTTGTTATAGTGTTGAATAAGCACTAATTTCTTAAACATAATATGTTTTTCTACTCATGCACCTTCCGCAGAGTAAGCATGTATATAATTGTATTTGAAGATATTAATATCAATTTGAAAAATATGTTTTACATATCGTAAAAATTATTTAATCTGAAAAATATCAAGTGTCCGAACCTATAGTTGTTTGGGCTCGTACATGTCGACTATGATTTCTGGAGGAACTTTTATAATAATTTTCATTCCGCCTCCCGATTGCTTCGGCAGACAGTAAACTAATGTGAAAGAGCTTTTAACATTAAACTTGTCACGTGTATTTAGACATACAATCTTAGAAATTCAGTCATATCGGAATAAATCGTATACCGCTCGATACAGATTAGTATCTTAGCTTCACTGTTCTCTGGATACCATGCGACGGACCTGGTGGGGATGGGCATCCGCATTCCGCTCTCTTGACGGACTCGTGCGAAAGGGTTTGCGGTTTTAGATTTTTTGAACGTTTTTACTTATTTATGGTACTCATGTTTTTGGTAGTGTACAAAGAAATATGTAGCTACAACGTGGAGTTCGAATTTTTCGTTTATGTGCCTTAGTTTTCGAGAAATAGCTCGCCAAAAATACGCATTTTTAAGCAAAATATAACAACAAATATTTACATTACCGTACCAAATTCAGAAAAAACTCGAACTCTACTTTGTAGCTACATCTTTTGTCATTGCCATGTCGAAATTTCACTGCGAAATAGTTTCGAATAACTCCGTAAAATGTAAAACGGTAGGTGCTTAAAATGACCCGCTTCGCTCTAGGTAAACGCCCCTCTTAGTATGGTTGAATGCCGCAAAAATTCTGTTCAAGCATCTGAAGAAGAAGGGTGTAGCAAAAAGTGAAAATCGAACCATATAAATTCTGAACACATTTTTTTTTGGAGAACAAGAAATGTATTATTTTTTTAAGCAAAGTAAAATAACTTACAGAAATTGGACTTGCAGTAACCGAAGTAGTGTACGACGTGCTCCTGCTCAAAAAGTCCAGCAGTTTTTCTTTAGCCTGTTTCTCCGCCTCTCGAGCCTTCAAAAGCTCATCTTTGAGTTTGTTAGCTTCCGCAGCCCTCCGTTCCGATTCCTCCACTAACCTCGCCGTTAACATCTCGGCCTCTCTCGTTTTCCTTTCTAAAGTTACCTGGAAATGATCGCATGCAGTGAAAACGAAAATTTTTTCGCTCGATCATTACCTTTTCCTCTTCAGTTCTCATGGCACTCAATCGAATCCTTGTGATTTCTTGTTCCGCTTCTGCGGCCTTCTGGCTCAAAAGCATCGCTTCTTCCTCTGCTACTCTGCTCTTTTCCGCGAGAAGATCGGCGCTTTCCTCTGATCTCCTCTGTTTAAAAAAATTTCATTTTCTTCCGTAACGAAACGGGACTTTTCTTACCAGCGCTTCGTTGGCCAGCCGTATCTCTTCCTGGTATTGGAGCAATCTTTGTTCCATATTCGCACGTTCCCGTTCCGCTTCTTCTCGTAACTGTTTTTCCCTCGCCAGCCTGTTGCGTTGGACCTGCCTCCTTTGCTTCTCTTCTTTAGCTGCCGCCTTCATCTGTTGCAGTTCCATCGAATCAGGCTTCCTCCTTCGCATGTACAAGTCGTGGTTGCCAATACAAAGATCGAGAATCTAAATTAGGGAATTAAAATGTTTAAAAATTAGCGAAACAATTAATGAATGCAAAAACCGACTGTACATCTTGAATTAATTGTAACTAGCATCATTTTTTGTACCCACCAATTTGTTCATGCGTACTTTCTGACTAAAGAACACGAAATTTGGGGCATTCTTGTCGACGGGCTTAATGATGAACTTTTTGTCGTCGAAACTTATGTGTCGTATCTCCCCCCAAGTGAACGTTGTCTTGGGTTGAAGTTTGTTCTCCTTCTCGTAGATATTCAGTCCCAGAGCTGTCACGCCCAGCCATAGGTCAGTCTCTTTTTTATTCTAGATAAGAAAAAAAAATAAATTTAAATATCTAAGAGCCGTTTGCCACTATACTTATTTATGTACTGAAATAAGTTCTTAAAATTGTTATACTGAAAATTAGATGCGCTCACCGTTTCAATACAAGAAATAAGCGTAGTTTTGTTCTCAATTTGTAATTACAAATTCTTTTCAGTAAGTATTTCAATACATACATGTGCACCCTAATCGTGATTTTCTCAACCTAAAGCTAATCTAACCATAATCTATTAAATTCCGCCTTTATGCAGTAGCAAATGCAACGTAAGGTCTATTCTACTGCTAGAGAAAAGTAGACCTTAGATGTAACCCACTCATAAACAATTACTTTTACTATTGTTTGCGTTTGTGGTCACTCCGAATTACCACAATTCGTATTTAAAAGTAAAAAAATGCCTGTTGACTGAAAAAAATTATTAAATACATCAGCGTTGATACTAACAATATGATATTGCAAGGAGAATGAATGTTCATGGCTTCTTAAATGTGCTGAAAGAAGACCTGCTAATAGAAGATCCAGCAGTATGTAAAAATTTTCTACAAATGAGTAATGCTTCATTTGAAAAATCGTTTGAACTTGTCCATAACAAAATAGGGAAACAAGGTACACAATTCCGTGAAAGCATTCCTTCCGTTTCATTTACAAAAGCATGACAACACATCACGTTCCCGGGGTTGTCAAAAGTTTACTCACACCAATGTACATATTTTAAGAGGCCTAAAACTGCATTTCATGTTGATGTATTAATTTGCTGGTAGTAGGAAGTCAGCCTTAAATAACAGATAGCCCCTATTCAAAAGTTTACTTCGCCGATATCGGTCAAAAGCTGCCTAATCTCATAACTTTGCTTAATGCGTAGGTTCTATGAACGTTTTGTTTATAAACGGTAAAACAGGTAAGTGCGCATCGATCTGCACAGTCTTAACATGAAGTATGGAAATTCAGTACAAGAAAATAGAATGTGGGCTAATTTCTTGTATTGAAACGGCGCGTGCATCCAGTTTCCATATAATAATTTTAAGAAACTTATTTCGATACTTAAATAAGTATAGTGGCAAACGGCTATAAAAGGTATTTATTTATTATCACGAAAAGATGCAGTCTACATTAAATCTAAGTAATCTACGAGGGCTTTACCATCCACTTTGGTGCTCAGTTACTCACAATTTTTAGACAATTGTGGTAATTTCTTAAATTATTATGAGCATTTTTAGTAAATCATTGCAAGTTTTGTCATTTTTTTAAATTGTTTAAATTATTTAACAACTACGGCGATTCGCTCACTGCAAAACCTTTTACTATGGCAATTTTTGACAGATGAAATGTTTTTGTCGATTACAAGGATTTTGAGGGGTTGCAACAAATTTTTGGTAATTGTAGCAGTTATTAAACAATTCGAGCATTTTCTGCCATATTTTGGTAAACATAATTTTTTGGCATTTAGGGAAGCGTTTGGCAATTGTATCAATTTTTTGATAGCTGGCAATTTTTAACAATAGTGACAACTTTTTAACAAACATTGCAATTCTTACTAAATGTAACAATGTTGAGCGATTGTAAAAATTTCACAATTCCGTAACAAAAAGCCAGTACAAATTTCTTGCTAGTAATTCTTTGGCAATGTTACTGAAAGTTTACAATCTTCAGTGTTAGCAACTAAGATAATTATAGCAATTTATTGTGACAATTTTTGTAAATGGGAAAAACTAGTGATCTAGTTTTAGTTATTACTGTTTAAAACAAAAGTTACCCATTTATTCGACCAAATACGACGCACATCCATATTACACCACTTGGTAAAGCTCTCAGCAACTATAAACCTACAATCTAACATACAAAATAATGTGCAACTTACTAATATAGGAAAATAATTGACTCCGTACATATCTAGATCCTGAGCAATCTTAAGGTATTCCATTTCGGCCTCGTCCCGGCTCATACCTCTGTGATCAGCGTACCACACGCGTMYCCGCTCCTCCCACATGTCCAACGTCATCTGGTATTGATCGATCACGCGCTGCGGCAACAAATCTTCACTGGCCAGCATGCCTGGCTTGTAGGTATCTTCGTCGAAGTCACCAAACTAAAACAAGAAACGTAAGGCGACGTTCCGCACTGCACAATCCTGTGACCATCATAAATTCATCAAAGGAGGGCTCAAATTTAATTTATAGTTGGGTAAGCACTGTCACCTTTGCTTGAACGGCATAGCTGGCCAATAAAACGGAAGCCTCCGGTTGACAGTAAATGTCCATGGATAATATGGCCTGCTTGACTTGCAAGAAGAACAAATGCTGTGTCACTTCTTGCACCAGCTCTTCCGCCACTTCTTCGGGGTAGAATTTAGCCAAGAACATGAACGACGCAGAGCTCTGACTGTCTTTAAAAACATTCTGGTCTTGCACTGCAACAACACCGTTAATTTGATTGAAAGATAACGCTGCACAAGAACACACCCTTCTTATCGAGCTTCAGCCACGAGATAAACCCCTTAGAGTCTTCGTATTGCAGCCCGAAGTACCAGGTCTCCCTCAGACCTATCGTCCTGCAGACGAGTTCGAAAAGATCCCTCCCAGTAGCACGCCACTGCAAAAACTCGCTTGTTTCCTCACAGTCACACAATATCCCAGCTATCTACTCACTTCCAAATTGAATTCGAGCTCTGCATCTAGGGTGCACACCTTCACAGGGAAGCTCTTTGCTGATTTTTTTCGCCTAAACGGTGGCATCTTCGTTCACAATCAGTGAATCATGACAAATCATTCGAAATATTTGGTGTTAATTAAATAACGAGCTTTATGGGAATGCAATGCGGTCATAAAACAAGTGAAAATATGTGCATAACAATCGGAATGGTCAGGATCGAGTCATTTTTTGTCCGGTTGACAGCTGTCATTCTTGTCACTTGTCAAGACATTTGAACTACTGCGCGTTTTAGAGATAGGAGAGGTGTGGCACTTTTTAGTGACTCGTTTTGGAAAGTTATGGTTCTGGTTCCCTACAGAAATTTAAGCAAATTCTTTTATTAGCTCAACACAAACCTCTTACATTTGACTATATGTAGATTAAAAAAATCGTGCCAGCACTACAAAAAAAAACAATGCACTATTTTGCATAAAATTATATTTACATCAAATTAAATTTGTCTTCATTTCCAAAACATAAAACTTCAGTCGTTTTTACATTCTTATTTACAAATTACATACATGCGCCAGTAATTTCAAGTTACTGTTGTAAAGATGGTGACAAATTTCTATCTAAGACGCTTCCACCATATTTCAAACTGCCAACATCGGCGGAGTGCTCCAAAGATTCGTCTGTTAACAGCCTTTCTTTCCTCGCTTCCGTTATGGGACCTAAATCGACACAACAAAACATAAGCGGTAAGTAGATGTACTAAACGAAGCATATTTATTTACCATTATATGGCGTGTACTTGTTAGAAAGTTTGCTTTCCAACTTATAACCAACATAACCTATGACTGCTGCAAATGGTAGAGTGATATAAGGGGCATACACTCTTAAAGACCGAAAAAGTACTCCCCATAACTGCAAAGAGCACAGTGTTAGATTTTATACTAGTGAATGCACTCTGTACTACACACCATTTTGTTGTTGTCTGGTAACAACTAGAAGAACACGTTATGTTTAGCGATTGCCGATATTCAAACAGATTTACACACGCAGTAATTACTGTAAATATAATAAAAGAAACAAATAGTTTATAATGTTTGTAACAAGCGTTGAAGTTTTGTTGTAGTCGCTGGCATACATTCAATTTTCCTAGAACTACTACGACATTACTTAAGAACTACAGTCAGCGGTTTCAAAAAAGTTCTTTAAAATACATATCGCTGACGGCTCACGCATTATATAACGATACAATCACTATTTTTTTTAATTTAAATTAATATAATAGATAATTCAATATTATGAACCACTAACAGGAATGTCGTACCGATCTGGCAACGCTCCCGGTACATTTGAACTACCACGCCGTGTATCTGTCATTCTGTCAAACTTGTCGTCTCTAACCTCAATCAGCAATGTTTCGTCCAGTTCGAATTATCGTTACGAAACTCAAACAAACACGTAATTATTACACTGTTGACTCGAGTAAAGCTAGAAAGGATGAAGCAACATTGCCGCGCATGCTGTACTCAAAAATCAAAGCAACTGGCCCCATTACCGTGGCAGATTACATGAAAGACGTACTCACGAATCCTTTCGCTGGTTATTACATGCATAAAGACATGTTTGGTGAAGGTGGTGATTTTATAACATCCCCAGAACTAGGACAGATCTTTGGGGAGTTGGTGGCAGTGTGGTTTTTGAACGAGTGGTCGAAAGTTGGTTGTCCGAAGCCTTTACAGATAGTCGAACTTGGTCCTGGCAGGGGGACGCTAAGCCAAGACTTGCTACGAGTGTTCGATCACTTTAAATCGTTGAAGAGTGTGTTGTTGAACTTAGTGGAGGTCAGTCCGACACTAAGCGACTTGCAGGCACGTAATTTATGCATGCAGAACAATGTTATAAGTGACGCTGATTCGTTGTTCTATCGCCAAGGGATTAGTCATCAAGGGATACCGGTTAAGTGGTATCGTAGTGTCGAAGACTTGCCAAACATGTTTACTTTGTTGATCGCCCATGAGTTTTTCGATGCCTTGCCAGTGCATAAGTTTGAAAGGACGGAGAGGGGATTTCGAGAGGTTTTGATTGACATTGACCCCGCAAACGAGTTACAGTTTAGATTTGTGTTGGCCAGAGATGAGACGCCGATGCAAAAATTGTTTGTCAACGAAAGCGATAAGCGGGATCACATTGAAGTGTCACCCCTTAGCTTAACGTTAATAAAAAGTGAGATTTTTTTTCTTGGCTGTTAATCCAAATTGAGAATTAAACAGTGGATTTTATTCTTTTGAAGGTATAGCCAAAAGATTAGAAGAGTATGGGGGTTTTGCTTTAATAGCAGACTATGGGCATGATGGAACTGGAAAAGATAGTTTCAGGGCATTCAAGAAACACAAACTACACCATCCTTTAGTAGAACCTGGAAGTGCTGATTTAACTGCAGATGTTGACTTCGGTGCTCTAAAAAAGGTGTGTTTTAATACGAAGTATGGAAATTCAGTACAAGAAAATAGAACGTGGGCTAATTTCTTGTATTGAAACGGCGCACGCGTCCAGTCTCCATATAATAATTTTAAGAACTTATTTCAATACTTAAATAAGCATAGTGGCAAACGGCTCTAAGAATCATTTGAACATGTTCTATATTTATTGTTCTGTACTTGTATTTCTGTCCAATATTTTTTGGTGCTAACTTGAAAGCTATTTAGTAACTTTTTGCAAAAAATTATCACAAATTATTGAGTAAAACTGGTTTTCATGCACTCATGTTTTGTATTTGAGCTTTTTTGGATATATCTTTTGTAGGCTGCAAGTGAAAATGGAGGTGTGATACCTTTCGGGCCAATTTCACAGCGTGATTTCTTGAGACAAATGGGGATAGAACACAGACTACAAAAGCTAAAAGCGAACGCCAATGAACAGCAGATCAAAAGTTTAGATTATGCATATAACATGATGACGAACGAGAGCGAAATGGGTAACAGAKTTAAAGTGCTAGCATTGATGCCGCAAGTTATCGAAGATTTGCTGAAAAAGCACCCCCCCGCAGGATTTGTTTAAAGTATTGTTGTGTTTTGAGTTGAACTGTGATACTTACTAATAAAGTGCTTAAAGGTGTTTTCACTTTAATATATAAGGAATTCGTGATTGAATTTGGAAGTACATATAGCTAAATAATAACTAAAAATTATTTTAAATTTGAGGCAAATATTTCCTTCGAATTTAAATCAAAATGAAACAAATTGATGATTGCTATTTTAAAACGACATTTTTTACAGAGGTGAGTCACTGCAAAAATATATATTGTCTTTATAGTTACTTTGTGATGCTTCGAATATTTTATTTTGATCATTTCGGTTTTTCAGTTTCCTTCAACCTTTTAAATTTGTGTCATTAGGTTATTATTATTATTAGTTATTATTTATTATTAGGTTTGACAGAGTCGTGATTGGTATATTGGAAAACGGTGACTTGTCTTCCGAAAGCTAAAGATCAGCGAGGCCATGTCTCATGGAAGGCAGATTCAGCAGATTCAAGGTGCCGATCTCCCACTGCCAACATGCTCCAGAGGGATGTGAAGAACAAGCTGACGATGAGAAGGTGAGCTCTCCCATCTACTATCTGATTATATTTCACGAAGATTTGTTTTTGATCGAAGGTATACGATTTTTGGGTAAAGATATAAACGGTGTAACTTTTTTCTTTTGTTTTTTTAATCTATAAGGTGCAGTGATTTGACAAGATGCCTGTAACGTTAGCATCTTACAAGATTGCTCTTTAAAAATCGTCATCCCACCATAGAAATGAAAACAAAAGCGTCCTTTAGCCCCTTAATTCATAAATTTATCTTCCAGTTGTAGATTGTTGTATACAGAAAATATTCTAAAATGGACGCTCTTTCACATTGTGCATTCAGAAAAATCATATTGGCTATTTTACATAATATTTTTATCATTAACCCAGTGGACTCAACTATTATTGACAGTTTTCTAATTTGGCGACTTCCAAAACGAATTTTTGCACTTAATGACCAACAGCATTTAGATTTGGATCTTTAAAGTCAAAATTAATAAAGAAACTGAGTCTTGGCCGAATCAAATGAAATAGCCTTTGCTTTTTCACTCCGAAATGCAGCACGTTCACATTAGTAAATGAACATAAAATTAGCGTAATCAGAGACCATCAAGTTTCGAGGTGAAAAAACAACAAAGCCTTTGCTTTTTTGCAATTTTCGGTGGAAATTATTTTTCGTTCAAAATCGGCATACTGATGTATTTTGAACTGCAGATTTCAAAAATGCAGTCAGAAATGAGGTAGGACGTCCAGAAATTTATTTTTTGCAAATTGACCATTCTTCTTTAGGCCACTTTTCAGCCGAACCGTTGCAGCTAGAGACCAACTGACACCACTCCGGAATGCAGCAGGTTCACATTAGTAAATGAACATAAAATTAGCTTAATCGGAGACCATCAAGTTTCGAGGTGAAAAAACAACAAAGGGGTTAGCCTTTGCTTTTTTGCAATTTTCGGTGGAAATTATTTTTCGTTCAAAATCGGCATACTGATGTATTTTGAACTGCAGATTTCAAAAATGCAGTCAGAAATGAGGTAGGACGTCCAGAAATTTATTTTTTGCAAATTGACCATTCTTCTTTAGGCCACTTTTCAGCCGAACCGTTGCAGCTAGAGACCAACTGACACCACTCCGGAATGCAGCAGGTTCACATTAGTAAATGAACATAAAATTAGCTTAATCGGAGACCATCAAGTTTCGAGGTGAAAAAACAACAAAGGGGTTAGCCTTTGCTTTTTTGCAATTTTCGGTGGAAATTATTTTTCGTTCAAAATCGGCATACTGATGTATTTTGAACTGCAGATTTCCAAAATGCAGTCAGAAATGAGGTAGGACGTCCAGAAATTTATTTTTTGCAAATTGACCATTCTTCTTTAGGCCACTTTTCAGCCGAACCGTTGCAGCTAGAGACCAACTGACACCACTCCGGAATACAGCAGGTTCACATTAGTAAATGAACATAAAATTAGCTTAATCGRAGACCATCAAGTTYCGAGGTGTAAAAACAACAAAGGGGTTAGCCTTTGCTTTTTTGCAATTTTCGGTGGAAATTATTTTTCGCTCAAAATCGGCATACTGATGTATTTTGAACTGCAGATTTCAAAAATGCAGTCAGAAATGAGGTAGGACGTCCAGAAATTTATTTTTTGCAAATTGACCATCCTTCTTTAGGCCACTTTTCAGCCGAACCGTTGCAGCTAGAGACCAACTGACACCACTCCGGAATACAGCAGGTTCACATTAGTAAATGAACATAAAATTAGCTTAATCGGAGACCATCAAGTTTCGAGGTGAAAAAACAACAAAGGGGTTAGCCTTTGCTTTTTTGCAATTTTCGGTGGAAATTATTTTTCGCTCAAAATCGGCATACTGATGTATTTTGAACTGCAGATTTCAAAAATGCAGTCAGAAATGAGGTAGGACGTCCAGAAATTTATTTTTTGCAAATTGACCATCCTTCTTAGGCCACTTTTCAGCCGAACCGTTGCAGCTAGAGACCAACTGACACCACTCCGGAATGCAGCAGGTTCACATTAGTAAATGAACATAAAATTAGCTTAATCGGAGACCATCAGGTTTCGAGGTGAAAAAACAACAAAGGGGTTAGCCTTTGCTTTTTTGCAATTTTCGGTGGAAATTATTTTTCGCTCAAAATCGGCATACTGATGTATTTTGAACTGCAGATTTCAAAAATGCAGTCAGAAATGAGGTAGGACGTCCAGAAATTTATTTTTTGCAAATTGACCATCCTTCTTTAGGCCACTTTTCAGCCGAACCGTTGCAGCTAGAGACCAACTGACACCACTCCAGAATGCAGCAGGTTCACATTAGTAAATGAACATAAAATTAGCTTAATCGGAGACCATCAAGTTTCGAGGTGAAAAAACAACAAAGGGGTTAGTTAGCCTTTGCTTTTTTGCAATTTTTGGTGGAAATTATTTTTCGCTCAAAATCGGCATACTGATGTATTTTGAACTGCAGATTTCAAAAATGCAGTCAGAAATGAGGTAGGACGTCCAGAAATTTATTTTTTTGCAAATTGACCATTCTTCTTTAGGCCACTTTTCAGCCGAACCGTTGCAGCTAGAGACCAACTGACACCACTCCGGAATGCAGCAGGTTCACATTAGTAAATGAACATAAAATTAGCTTAATCGGAGACCATCAAGTTTCGAGGTGAAAAAACAACAAAGGGGTTAGCCTTTGCTTTTTTGCAATTTTTGGTGGAAATTATTTTTCGCTCAAAATCGGCATACTGATGTATTTTGAACTGCAGATTTCAAAAATGCAGTCAGAAATGAGGTAGGACGTCCAGAAATTTATTTTTTGCAAATTGACCATCCTTCTTTAGGCCACTTTTCAGCCGAACCGTTGCAGCTAGAAACCAACTGACACCACTCCGGAATGCAGCAGGTTCACATTAGTAAATGAACATAAAATTAGCTTAATCGGAGACCATCAAGTTTCGAGGTGAAAAAACAACAAAGGGGTTGTTAGCCTTTGCTTTTTTGCAATTTTTGGTGGAAATTATTTTTCGCTCAAAATCGGCATACTGATGTATTTTGAACTGCAGATTTCAAAAATGCAGTCAGAAATGAGGTAGGACGTCCAGAAATTTATTTTTTGCAAATTGACCATCCTTCTTTAGGCCACTTTTCAGCCGAACCGTTGCAGCTAGAAACCAACTGACACCACTCCGGAATGCAGCAGGTTCACATTAGTAAATGAACATAAAATTAGCTTAATCGGAGACCATCAAGTTTCGAGGTGAAAAAAACAACAAAGGGGTTAGCCTTTGCTTTTTTGCAATTTTTGGTGGAAATTATTTTTCGCTCAAAATCGGCATACTGATGTATTTTGAACTGCAGATTTCAAAAATGCAGTCAGAAATGAGGTAGGACGTCCAGAAATTTATTTTTTGCAAATTGACCATCCTTCTTTAGGCCACTTTTCAGCCGAACCGTTGCAGCTAGAAACCAACTGACACCACTCCGGAATGCAGCAGGTTCACATTAGTAAATGAACATAAAATTAGCTTAATCGGAGACCATCAAGTTTCGAGGTGAAAAAACAACAAAGGGGTTAGCCTTTGCTTTTTTTGCAATTTTTGGTGGAAATTATTTTTCGCTCAAAATCGGCATACTGATGTATTTTGAACTGCAGATTTCAAAAATGCAGTCAGAAATGAGGTAGGACGTCCAGAAATTTATTTTTTGCAAATTGACCATCCTTCTTTAGGCCACTTTTCAGCCGAACCGTTGCAGCTAGAAACCAACTGACACCACTCCGGAATGCAGCAGGTTCACATTAGTAAATGAACATAAAATTAGCTTAATCGGAGACCATCAAGTTTCGAGGTGAAAAAACAACAAAGGGGTTAGCCTTTGCTTTTTTGCAATTTTCGGTGGAAATTATTTTTCGTTCAAAATCGGCATACTGATGTATTTTGAACTGCAGATTTCCAAAATGCAGTCAGAAATGAGGTAGGACGTCCAGAAATTTATTTTTTGCAAATTGACCATCCTTCTTTAGGCCACTTTTCAGCCGAACCGTTGCAGCTAGAGACCAACTGACACCACTCCGGAATACAGCAGGTTCACATTAGTAAATGAACATAAAATTAGCTTAATCGGAGACCATCAAGTTTCGAGGTGAAAAAACAACAAAGGGGTTAGCCTTTGCTTTTTTGCAATTTTCGGTGGAAATTATTTTTCGCTCAAAATCGGCATACTGATGTATTTTGAACTGCAGATTTCAAAAATGCAGTCAGAAATGAGGTAGGACGTCCAGAAATTTATTTTTTGCAAATTGACCATCCTTCTTTAGGCCACTTTTCAGCCGAACCGTTGCAGCTAGAAACCAACTGACACCACTCCGGAATGCAGCAGGTTCACATTAGTAAATGAACATAAAATTAGCTTAATCGGAGACCATCAAGTTTCGAGGTGAAAAAACAACAAAGGGGTTAGCCTTTGCTTTTTTGCAATTTTCGGTGGAAATTATTTTTCGTTCAAAATCGGCATACTGATGTATTTTGAACTGCAGATTTCAAAAATGCAGTCAGAAATGAGGTAGGACGTCCAGAAATTTATTTTTTTGCAAATTGACCATTCTTCTTTAGGCCACTTTTCAGCCGAACCGTTGCAGCTAGAGACCAACTGACACCACTCCGGAATGCAGCAGGTTCACATTAGTAAATGAACATAAAATTAGCTTAATCGGAGACCATCAAGTTTCGAGGTGAAAAAACAACAAAGGGGTTAGCCTTTGCTTTTTTGCAAATTTTGGTGGAAATTATTTTTCGCTCAAAATCGGCATACTGATGTATTTTGAACTGCAGATTTCAAAAATGCAGTCAGAAATGAGGTAGGACGTCCAGAAATTTATTTTTTTGCAAATTGACCATTCTTCTTTAGGCCACTTTTCAGCCGAACCGTTGCAGCTAGAGACCAACTGACACCACTCCGGAATGCAGCAGGTTCACATTAGTAAATGAACATAAAATTAGCTTAATCGGAGACCATCAAGTTTCGAGGTGAAAAAACAACAAAGGGGTTAGCCTTTGCTTTTTTGCAATTTTCGGTGGAAATTATTTTTCGCTCAAAATCGGCATACTGATGTATTTTGAACTGCAGATTTCAAAAATGCAGTCAGAAATGAGGTAGGACGTCCAGAAATTTATTTTTTGCAAATTGACCATCCTTCTTTAGGCCACTTTTCAGCCGAACCGTTGCAGCTAGAGACCAACTGACACCACTCCGGAATGCAGCAGGTTCACATTAGTAAATGAACATAAAATTAGCTTAATCGGAGACCATCAAGTTTCGAGGTGAAAAAACAACAAAGGGGTTAGCCTTTGCTTTTTTGCAATTTTTGGTGGAAATTATTTTTTCGCTCAAAATCGGCATACTGATGTATTTTGAACTGCAGATTTCAAAAATGCAGTCAGAAATGAGGTAGGACGTCCAGAAATTTATTTTTTTGCAAATTGACCATTCTTCTTTAGGCCACTTTTCAGCCGAACCGTTGCAGCTAGAGACCAACTGACACCACTCCGGAATGCAGCAGGTTCACATTAGTAAATGAACATAAAATTAGCTTAATCGGAGACCATCAAGTTTCGAGGTGAAAAAACAACAAAGGGGTTAGCCTTTGCTTTTTTGCAAATTTTGGTGGAAATTATTTTTTCGCTCAAAATCGGCATACTGATGTATTTTGAACTGCAGATTTCAAAAATGCAGTCAGAAATGAGGTAGGACGTCCAGAAATTTATTTTTTTGCAAATTGACCATTCTTCTTTAGGCCACTTTTCAGCCGAACCGTTGCAGCTAGAGACCAACTGACACCACTCCGGAATGCAGCAGGTTCACATTAGTAAATGAACATAAAATTAGCTTAATCGGAGACCATCAAGTTTCGAGGTGAAAAAACAACAAAGGGGTTAGCCTTTGCTTTTTTGCAATTTTTGGTGGAAATTATTTTTCGCTCAAAATCGGCATACTGATGTATTTTGAACTGCAGATTTCAAAAATGCAGTCAGAAATGAGGTAGGACGTCCAGAAATTTATTTTTTTGCAAATTGACCATTCTTCTTTAGGCCACTTTTCAGCCGAACCGTTGCAGCTAGAGACCAACTGACACCACTCCGGAATGCAGCAGGTTCACATTAGTAAATGAACATAAAATTAGCTTAATCGGAGACCATCAAGTTTCGAGGTGAAAAAACAACAAAGGGGTTAGCCTTTGCTTTTTTGCAAATTTTGGTGGAAATTATTTTTCGCTCAAAATCGGCATACTGATGTATTTTGAACTGCAGATTTCAAAAATGCAGTCAGAAATGAGGTAGGACGTCCAGAAATTTATTTTTTGCAAATTGACCATCCTTCTTTAGGCCACTTTTCAGCCGAACCGTTGCAGCTAGAGGCCAACTGACACTACTCCGGAATGCAGGAGGTTCACATTAGTAAATGAACATAAAATTAGCTTAATCGGGTAAACGATAAAAATTTTACTTCTTTTAACAACAAAAATTTTCAGTTGCTTCCGCAGTTGTTTCCGATGAGCCGGGGAAGTGTGGGCACATCAGGATAAGAGCGACGGAGGCCTGGGCAGCGGAGAAGTCCCACGATTTCTTAAGGAAAACCAAAAAAACTTCAAACTCAAATATCTCAGAAACGGTAAGTTGTAGAGCGAAACGGACGAAATTTTGCCCCCCCTACGACTACACCCCCTTTAAATATCCCTTCTCTTTCAACTTATAGTATATAGATGTCATTAGGGGAACTTTTTTTCGGAAAAAAAATTTTTAACGATAAAAATTTTACTTCTTTTAACAACAAAAATTTTCATTTGCTTCCGCAGTTGTTTCCGATGAGCCGGGGATGTGTGGGCACATCAGGATAAGAGCGACGGAGGCCTGGGCAGCGGAGAAGTCCCACGATTTCTTAAGGAAAACCAAAAAAAACTTTAAACGCAAATATCTCAGAAACGGTAAGTCGTAGAGCGAAACGGACGAAATTTTGCCCCCCCTACGACGATACACCCCCTCTAAATATCCCTTCTCTTTCAACTTATAGTATATAGAAGTCATTAGGGGAACTTTTTTTCGGAAAAAAATTTTTAACGATAAAAATTTTACTTCTTTTAACAACAAAAATTATCATTTGCTTCCGCAGTTGTTTCCGATGAGCCGGGGAAGTGTGGGCACATCAGGATAAGAGCCACGGAGGCCTGGGCAGCGGAGAAGTCCCACGATTTCTTAAGGAAAACCAAAAAAACTTCAAACGCAAATATCTCAGAAACGGTAAGTCGTAGAGCGAAACGGACGAAATTTTGCCCCCCCTACGACGATACACCCCCTCTAAATATCCATTCTCTTTCAACTTATAGYATATAGAAGTCATTAGGGGAACTTTTTTTCGAAAAAAAAAATTTTGTCAATAAAAATTTTACTTCTTTTAACAACAAAAATTTTCATTTGCTTCCGCAGTTGTTTYCGATGAGCCGGGGAAGTGTGGGCACATCAGGATAAGAGCGACGGAGGCCTGGGCAGCGGAGAAGTCCCACGATTTCTTAAGGAAAACCAAMAAAACTTCAAACGCAAATATCTCAGAAACGGTAAGTCGTAGAGCGAAACGGACGAAATTTTGCCCCCCTACGACGATACACCCCCTCTAATTATTCCTCTTCTTTCAACTTATAGTATATAGAAGTCATTAGGGGAACTTTTTTTCAGGAAAAAAATTTTTAACTATAATAATTTTCCTTTTTTTAACAACAAAAATTCAATATTTTTGACGTCAGTGACTTTATTACAGGGAGGAGCCATAGCCGAAGGAATGGACAGAGCCACTGCCTCCATTTCCGGGAATACTCAGGAAACTACGGAGCTACAGCAACATAGAAAACAAACTGTAATACTTTGAATTATACATATTATTCAACAATAAAACTATTTTATTTACACTGATTGTTGCTTATTCCGACTAATTTGTGAAAATTACTGATTTTAAACGACAATTTTTATAAAATCTGTAATAAAATTGTTACAGGTTTCTGTAATATGTAGTTCGGAAAAATCTCAATAGATGGCGCCACTTGTCGGGTGCCCAAAATCCTAGAGGGCGCCACTTACCGGGACCCGAAAAAGTACTAGTTCTTAAAATTTCATGATAAATTCGTACTTAAGTGACTTAAATTGTACTTAAGTACTACTTAAAAAGTACTTCCTGAAAATATGATTAGTACTTAAGTACAATTTAAGTCATGTTTAAGTACTTTTTAAGCCTACTTAAATTCGAAATCCATAAAATTCGATTTTAAGTGACTTAAAAAGTACTTAAAACATGACTTAAATTGTACTTAAGTACTACTCATATTTTTCGGAAGTACTTTTTTAAGCACTGCCTTAAATACTTTTTAAGCAGTGCTTTAAAGTACACAAGCACTGCTTAAAAAGTACGTAAGCACTGCTTAAAAGTACTTAAGTACAGGCTTAAAAAGTACTTAAGCAGTGCTTAAAAAGTACTTCCGAAAAATATAAGTAGTACTTAAGTACAATTTAAGTCATGTTTTAAGTACTTTTTAAGTCACTTAAAATCGAATTTTATGGATTTCGAATTTAAGTAGGCTTAAAAAGTACTTAAACATGACTTAAATTGTACTTAAGTACTAATCATATTTTCAAGAAGTACTTTTTAAGTACTTTAAGTACTTTTTAAGTAGTACTTAAGTACAATTTAAGTCACTTAAGTACGAATTTATCATGAAATTTTAAGAATTAGTACTTTTTCGGGGTCCCGGTAAGTGGCGCCCTCTAGGATTTTGGGCACCCGACAAGTGGCGCCCTCTAGGATTTTGGGCACCCGACAAGTGGCGCATCTATTGGTTTGTCGCTGAACTACGTATTACAGAAATCTGTAACGACTTTATTACCGATTTTTGAAAAATTAACAATTTTTACTGAAAATTATGATAAAATTATCAACTTTTACTAAAAATAAAATAACTGGCATTCTAAAATGTTTATTTATAAAGAAAATGCAATTATAATAATTTATACAGATCATTTATTACAAAAATTAATAAAATGTACAATAAAATACTAAAACAAAGATAAAAAGACAATCTATATTGCAAATATACAGTTTGTAGTCTATTAACATGAAAAAAAAACAAAATACAAGTGAATGAATGAATCAAAAATATGCTGCAATGATTGGTGCAACGTATACAACATATTACAAAAGAAGCAGTAAAATTATCGAGCCGAAACTGGCTGCAGTTTCCAAACCAACCCCTAATTACGAACGGTGGGATCTTAAAGGAAACGGAGACCCCAACAATCCTGCCTCTGCAGCTAACAAAGCACCCTCAGTATGCAATTGCGCCAGGTCAACGAGGTCCACGATCTGTAGGCATCCCGGTTTAACTAGGAACGTGGATAGGTGTGTTCGTTAATGTCGGGGTTGATCGAACCTCACGGATCCTTCTCGATAACGTTACTGCTGTGAGTGAGTGAAAAATCTGTTGCAACGACCATTAAGACAAAAAATTTTAATTGAAAACCACTAAAAGTTATAAATTTGTGTGAAATATGCTACGATAAAGTCCTACCTGAGTATGGTTTTTTCAAAATTACCATCAGAAATCCTTTATAAAAATTAATAAAGTTAATATTTGTGTGATTACAATCAATTATGCATTGGGAACTAAAAAAAATCTGTCAGAAAAACAATGGAAATATCACAGCACCCTTCATGTGAGGGACTCTAGGCTTTATTAAAAAAACACCAATATAAAAAAGAACTGATGATGAAATGAAATCAGTATTGCACTGTTAGCAAGCTGAAAGGGGAAATATTGTGTGCAGAACGACCCCAAGAGCAAAGTTTGATTTTCAAAGCTTCAGTAGGACCTTATCCAAGGACATCCCTATCCCTCTCCCAATGGGGCGAACCCCTGACGGAGACTCCAAAGTTCAGAAATGTCCCCCGAAGGAGGCGTATCCCAAAAATTGTCGTGGCATGTCGAACTTCAGCTCCTACTTTTCTCACAATGCGTGTGGGGGTATTCTGTACACTTGAAGTGCAAAGAGAGCACACAAGTACTGACTACTATGAATGAATGACTGTGGAATTGGTTATTTAATGATTTGGTTAAATTATTATAAAAAGCTACTTGTAAGATAAAGAAAATTCATACAAATTAAAGGAGGATTGTGCAATACAAAATTTTGAAGGGTGCTGCAAACCAAGTACTTATTAGAAATTTTTTTAGTTTATACATAACTGAAGAACAAATGTTTAAACACTTGAAAACCCCTACAATTATAAATTTGTGTGAAATATGCTACGATAAAGTCCTACCTGAATATGGTTTTCAAAATTGCCACCAGAAATCCTTTATAAAATAATAAAGTTAATATTCTTGTGATTACAATCAATTATGCATTGAAACAAAAAAAATCTGTCAGAAAATCAACAGAAATATCACAGTAATCTTCATGTGGGGACATCTAGGCTTCATCAAAAAAAATTCCAAAACAAAAAAGAAACTGATGATGAAATGAAATCAGTATTGCACTGTCAGCAAGCTGAAAAGAGAACTATTGTAATGTAGAACGACCCCAAGAGTAAAGTTTGATTTTCAAAGCTTCAGTAGGACCTTATCCAAGGACATCCCTATCCCTCTCCCCAATGGGGGCGAACCCCTGACGGAGACTCCAAAGTTCAGAAATGTCCCCCGAAGGAGGCGTATCCCAAAAATTGTCGTGGCGTGTCGAACTTCAGCTCCTACTTTTCTCACAATATGCTGGGGGGTATTCTGTATACTTGATGTGCAAAGAGAGCACAGTACTGACTACTATGGATGACATGACAACTTATGAATGATTGTGGAATTGGTTATTTAATGATTTGGTCAAATTATTATTAAAAACTACTTGTAAGATAAGAGAGTATTCATAAAAATTAAAGAAGATTGTGCAATACAAAGTTTTGAAGAGTACTGCAAACCAAGTACTTATTAGATTTTTTTTAGTTTATACATAACTGAAGAACAAATGTTTAAACACTTGAAAACCCCTACAATTATAAATTTGTGTGAAATATGCTATAATAGAGCTACCAGAACATGGCTTTTCAAAATTACCATCAGAAATGCTTTATAAAAATTAATAAAGTTAATATTCGTGTGATTGCAATCAATATGCATTGAAACTAAAAAAAAATCTGTCGGAAAAACAATGAAATATATCACAGCAACCTTCATGGAGGGACTCTAKTCTCTTATT
The DNA here is from genome assembly GCA_025024175.1 of Rhyzopertha dominica. Lineage (NCBI taxonomy): Eukaryota > Metazoa > Arthropoda > Insecta > Coleoptera > Bostrichidae > Rhyzopertha > Rhyzopertha dominica. The sequence goes on from QCXZ01000075.1 coordinate 1,569,087, forward strand.
AAAAAAATACCAATATAAAAAAGAACTGATGATGAAATGAAATCAGTATTGCACTGTTAGCAAGCTGAAAGAGGAAATATTGTGTGCAGAACGACCCCAAGAGCAAAGTTTGATTTTCAAAGCTTCAGTAGGACCTTATCCAAGGACATCCCTATCCCTCTCCCAATGGGGCGAACCCCTGACGGAGACTCCAAAGTTCAGAAATGTCCCCCCGAAGGAGGCGTATCCCAAAAATTGTCGTGGCATGTCGAACTTCAGCTCCTACTTTTCTCACAATCCGCTCGGGGGTATTCTGTACACTTGAAGTGCAAGAGAGCACACAAGTACTGAGTACTATGAATGAATGGCTGTGGAATTGTTATTTAATGATTTGGTTAAAATATTTTAAAAGCTACTTGAAGATAAGAGAGTATTCGTAAAAATTAAAGAGGATTGTGCAATACAAAGTTTTGAAGGGTGCTGTGAACCAAGTACTTATTAGATTTTTTTTTAGTTTATGCATAACTGAAGAACAAATGTTTAAAACACTTGGAAACCCCTACAATTATAAATTTGTCTTTAATATGAACAAGAAAAAATCTCACTTGAGTATTTCTGGTGGTATTTAAAAATTACAATGTCTATCAGAAACTGTTTGAAAAATGAATGAATTAAAAATAACTCTAACCAAAGAAATTATTAAAATTGTACTTAAGTACTAATAAAATTTTCAGGAAGTACTTTTGTGTTTGTGTTTAATATGACACGAAAAATATCACTTGAGTATTCTGGTGGTATTTCAAAATTACAATGTCTATTAGACAATGCTTGAAAAATGATAGGATGAAAATAGCACTAACCTAAGAAATTATTAAAATTGTACCGTTCTTCTGTTTAGATCGTCCGGAAGACGTCCACTTCTCCGCCTGCTATAACCTGTGACGTGTGGCCCTTCTCTGCTCCTCTATATCTCCAAAAAACGGAGACACCCTTCGGGATCCCGTCCTCCTTCGGATGCGGCTCCTTCCTGTCGAAACAACCAAAGATGCTTATTAGGACAGAGAAATATTATTGTAATATTAATATTTTATATCAGATAATTGTTTTACAGACAAAAAAAATCTGTAAAAGATTAATAAATACTTTTACGAGCTACTATGTCTGAGATCCGCAGTCCACAGTATACGTACTAACAAATGCATGTGTTACCACAAATTAATTCGATACTTGTCCGATTCGACACTACTCTTAGTAATTTTTTTTTAAGAAACATTATTTATATTCTGTGCTAAATGTGACAGTTTATTTATCTAACACATAATGAGGGTTGCATAATCTCAAAGTTCTGCTACTTGTACTTATTTTATACTTTAACCAAATAAATGCAAATACCTTGAACTGTTGTTTTATTTCAAAAACTTCCAAGATATTGTGACTCTAGTCATTCCATAGTACGTCTTTTGAGTGTAACTGTATAAGATGTTTTGATATCTGATGAGAAAAACACAAAAATGATTCTTAATTATAAGTGTTCAAGCAAGAAAGATTATTTCCTCTATTTATTTTCAAAAATCAGTTCAATTTGGCAATAACGTATTGTGACTATATTGAGCTACTGCTACTTAAGCTACACGGTAAATGCAAAAATGAAAACTTAAATGACCTGATCGTACACTTCAAAGGATAAGATTAATTTTTTTGATACTACTTATCAATTGGCAAACATACTTATTTCAAATGTATGTTTTTTATTTAAAGTGTGAGCTAAAAATACGATGATTTTTTAAAATCAAGATTAATGAAACTCACCTAAGTTCTCTCTGCATTGATGTTGCTCACAGGAACTGGTCTTGATGATGGTGGTCTTCATCCATCCTCCAACCAAAACAGGAACTGGTGTTGATGATGGCGGTCTTCATCCATCCTCCATCAGTAGGGTTGCGTACCACCTTCAAGATAAATTTAAGCATTTCAGTTCAGTTACAACAAAAGAAGATCCAATCCAAGAGCATATAGTTATTAATCAATCTACTGAGACATTTAATGAAAAGGAAATTGTGTTTCTTAATAAGGTTTGAAATTTAATTTATCTTTAATCTACC